>JAXCLQ010000008.1:6596715-6679136 GCA_035584115.1 Cedrela odorata
TAGAAGAGTAGGTAGTAAAGATAGCACGGGGGAAAGTCAGAATAAAAGGCAAAAGGTACAGGGATGAGTTTACGCTCGAACTAAGCAAGATGTATAGGCGTCCAATGAAGTGACAACATGTATAACAGTTCTCTTTAACCCAAAAGGTTAAAGTATTTGATTCTGGGGTTATACATTCATTTGTGGCTTGTACTTTTGTTTGTTCTTCTGATGAAATAAGTTATGTGTGTTGCTACTCCTATGGTTAAAATATAGTTATAAATTATATTTACAAAGATTGAGAGATTAGTTTTGAAGATAAGAATATTATAATTGATTTATCGCCATTAGAGATGCATGATTTTGATGTTATCTTGGGAACGTATTGGTTGGTCGCCTATCATGTGGTAGTGAATTGTTTTACTAAGGTAGTAATGGTTAAGATTCCGAGCCAATCAGAATTTAGTTTCAGTAGGAGATGATTTGTGATAGGTCAAAGGTTGTTTAATGTGATTAAGGCCACAAAATTACTAAGAAAATGGGTGTGAAGGATTTCTTAGCTTATGTGATTACCGGAGAGTGAATCAAACCACAATAAAGAATAAACATTCTATCGTAAATGAGATGGTAAGAATGATGAGACCGCAAAAGAAGTTGATTGGGGATATTGCTCGCAATGGTGGTGCTCTAACAAATTGTTATTTGATTTATTCTTTTTAGGGGAACATAATAAAATTTCCTTTCAAAATATTGATGCATGTCTTAGGAGAGAAGTGAAATCTTAGAATAAAAGATTTTTCTTTAGCTAGTAGGAGACACAAATTGAAATAGAATTAGTGAACGAATCCAAGTAAAATGTATAAAATGATTAAGTAAGATGTTAAGACTTGTAATTGGGTCATGAAATGTATTTCTCATTTCTCAAATAATTTTGTAATTATTTATGAATTATAAAATATTAAGGAAATGTTTAAAATTATTATTTTAGAGTTTATGCTAGTATTAAAAAAATGAAATTTATAATTTTTGTAAAATAAATTATCTTGGGTTATATTATCAAATGGCTTTTGATATGATACTAGTTATGAGTTTAGTATGTGAATAAGAATATAACCCAAATCTTATTTATTCTTATAAGAAACGATAAGAAATAAGAATTTTGTTTTACAAGATTTATAAGAATTGATTATTAAGAATTTAATTCATTGATCGAGAGTGGAGCCTAAACGGTAAATATGTGAGGTCATTGTAGAAGTTTATTTTAGGTTCTTTTATGAAAAGATTTTTGAAGATATTGGAGAAGTATTAAAAAAAAAATGTATATATCAAAGACAATTTATGAAAAAATATTATCTAGTGAGTTATTTAAGATATTTTAATCGAGAAGTTATTTGTTTCAAGGTATATTAATAAGAATATTTTAATATGCGTAATAATATTGAATTTTATATATAAAATTTATGATAGTAAGCTTGATATGATTAATGGGGTTTGTAACTAAATGAATATTGATTATATGGATAAGGCAATCAGTAAAAGAGTTATTCAAGGTGAATAGAAGAAATATTTAGTACTAAGCATAACCCAAGTTTTATTTTATTGAATCTTTTATATTAATAAAACTATTTTAACAAGAATAAAAGGTCATGTAAATTAGCATTGTATTCGCTTAAGGTGTTGGAATACGATTTTGTTTGATGACTAAGATATGATCGAATGTACATGTCCATAACTTAAATTTGAGAAGATTTAGAGCAAGTAAGGAGATAGTTAAGATCGATACTATTTTGTATGATTTCATAGATAGTACATAGATACATTAGTTTGTAACTAATTTTAAAGTCTACATGACGGAATTCTGAAGTATTATAAGAAGTATGTTATTTAATTATTTAATTTTTAAGGTTTAATATTTTATACATGTGCTATTTTAGAATATGGAGTGGATTGAGAGCAAAAGTATCAATAAATAGTTTGAGTAATTTGGTTTAATAATTTGATTGAGAAAAATTATTCTTGGATGTTCATAAATTAAACAATAGTTTTGTTACAGTAAGTATTATAGACTATAATTGAATTGAAAATATACAATTTTTAATTATTATGAATGAGATAGTTAAAATTTTATCTTAAAAATATCAAAGTATCATATTATAGTGTACTATTTAAGAATTAAGATTTGTGTCTTCAAGGAATTTTGTTTATGATGTTATGAAAGTTTAAGTATGAAATTATCCATTTTATAAGTAGAGATTGACTAAGATAATGACGTATAACAATTACTGATGTAAGGGTTGGACCATAACCGTATTTAATGGTTTATAAATTCTTCACATAGGTAATATATATTACTCAATATATTAGTAAATATGTTTTGACATTGTGATGAGACAATGGTTGAATATTAAGGGATCAAGACGATTAGAATAAAATTGGATTATATTATAAAGACAATGTCTCTAATATCTTAAATTTAGATTTTAGATATATATATATATATATATACAACATATATGTTGTATTTTATATTGACCTTAGTCAATTTGTAATACATAGAATTTATAAAAGTTATTTATAAGTTCTGTTGTATTGTAAAATAAGGGATAATGATGTTACATTTTAGAATAAGGAATGACTACAGTAAAATTTAAGCATCAAGATCATATAGGCTTTAAGCTTAAATATAACAATTAGACTATAAGTTAATAAGATCTATGATTTAAGATTATACGATTTTATGGAAACAGATTATTGGAGTTGCTTTGTGGAAGTATGATTTATTAAGAATGATAATTGTTATTACCATCAATGAATTCGTATTAGAAGAATAGGCTCATTAATTATGTATTTATTTAACTAAATTACTATACGTTTTGAATAGTAGTGGTAATTACAACGAGTTTAATCAAGTGTGTCAGTTCAATTACTTGCATTGTGGTGATTTCAGAAGATGGTCATATTAGGTAAATGTAAGGGGTACAAGTTGAGTTATACATGATGAATAAGTTACTTATCAAATTTCAAGAACGAAACTTTTGTAAGGAGGGAAAAATCGTAACGCTCGCAATTTTAAAAATTTATAACTGTAATATCTGCAGTATGTAGAAAATTTAATCAAATAATTTAATGTTATTTGGTTAATTAAAATTTTATGTAACTAAGAATTTTTGGGTGAATGATTAAATTTTAGGCTCAAAATAGTGTTATTCATTTAGACCCAAAATTAATTTTATTAAGTTGAGTTATAAGTGAATTTTTGGATTAAGAAAATAGTAGTTGGATTAATTTTAGACTTAATTGTAAACATTCTGAACTATTAAAGGTTATTTTAGATTTTTTTTAAAAGAACGAAAATGAAAGTTTGTTTAAAGTTTTAAACTATTTTCATAATATTAAAAATAGCAAGGACCTAATTGATATTTTGCATCCCACAATAAAACACATTTTTGCCATCTTCTTCCTCCAGCCTGTATTCATTTCAATATTTTTACAATAAGCTTTTCTCCCAATTCTTTCTCCAATTTTGGCCAAATTACTTTGAATTTGAACAATTTTCTTTCAAATCTTAGTTACCGGTAAGTTTTATAACTTGTTAGAAGCTTGATTTTTAGATTTTTAGCATTGATTTAATCGGAGTTATTGTTTATCCATCCAAATTAAACATAATTTTGAATAGAAAATGTTAAATTGGGTTAAATTGGAGTAGAAACATAGTATTTGATTGATTTAACATTGATTGGGGTGTTTGTGGAAAGAAATTGGTGTATTTTTTCTGTCGGGTAAACAGTATTTTTAAATGTGCTATACTGTTTTTGAATGTTGGTACAGTAACTTCGATCTGAACAGTAATTGTTTGTACAGTAACTTTAATCTGCACAGTAACTATTGTACGGTAAATCCAATTTGAACAGTGATTAACTATAGTAACTCCGGCATAAATAGTGCTACAGTCAATATAAACAGTATTTTTGCTACAGTATTTTTATCAAAACCGTATTTATTTACTTAGACGAAAATGTGTAGATTTAGGGTAGTCGGAAATGTGAATTAGAATAAGTTAGTAATAAAAATTCATTTTTAAAAATTAGATAAATGACCTTAGTTAGTTAAACTTAGTAATAAAGGTAAAACTAAGGAATTTTAGATAATAATTCCACGAATATCGCATTTAAAATATTTATATTATTTTATTAAATAGCAGAAAATATGATTTATATATTTGTGGTATTAGGCTACGAGAATTCGGAAGAAAAATCAGGTTAGGTAGGAGGATCATTAGTGGGAGTGGTTACCCTCCCATTGTTGTAAGTAAATCGTGCATATATTTTTACTGCTTTTGAAATAATATGATATCTGAGCATCTGTTTAAAAATAATATGAAAGTTATGGATTTTGAATGTTTTATATGCGGATATCAAATCCATGAAATGATTGTTGAAAAATGATGTCGATGTTTGAATGTTTTTGAATGAAAATGATTTTATGGCTCTAGTCGTTAGTTAATGTTTATTCTGACTTGACCGGGTCTTGTTTCAAAGTGAGACTTGCGAGTTGTTCAGAATTCTGTTTAACGCACAATACTCATTTATATTTAACGTGTAATGCACGTTTCTGTTATAATTGAGATGAAAATGTCTGCTTTGAGCGGAACACGTGATCACGTTCTGAATCCGAGTCACCATAGGTGCAGGTGACACTGATTGATTGCATCATTCTGTAAATGTTTGAAATATGAATGAATTTCTATGTTAATTGATAGTTTGAAAATTCATTGACCCGTTTATGTAAATATGATTGCTCTGAAAAGGAAAGAAATATGAAAGGTTTGAAAATGTATTGATCTATTTGAATATTTATGTTCTGTATCACATCGACATATGAAAAATTTGCATGTTTTACTTACTAAAATGTTATCTCACTCTTTATTGTAAAAATTTTATTTTTCAGAGAATAGTATGTAGAAGTAACAAAGGATGCGTGCAAAATTAGTTAAATATAGATGAAATCTTTGGTTATATGTGTAATTAATAGAATAATTATAAGTTTGAGAACTAGTTATATAGATAACTCTTTATACGTGTAAGGAATTTAGAAATTATAGACATTTAAGAATTATGTAATAGTAACACTCTTTGTATGAAATAATGTAGTATTATGTAATAATGATTGATTGAATAGGTTTAAGAATGGGGTGTTACACTAAACCTCTTCATGATCTTCTCTATCTTCTCTCTTCTTTCTCCCTTGGTCCTTTTCTTTCTCATTCCCAAATCAAGTTGTTTACATATGTTATAAAAACCCCTAAAATAGCATCAAACCTTGATTGTATGAAAATTATTTTTTCTTTTTCCATCACCTGGAGTCTAAGCTTTCTCCCCTTGGGTGCTTAGGCATTAGACACAGTTTTAGGTTCTAAGTTACTATAACAGAGCCTAGGTTCTACTAGGCCAACTCCTAAGCATTTGGCTCTTGGGTTCAAGGTCATTTTTTGTGAGAAAATCACTTCATTTTAGCGCTTAGGCGTTCTACTCTCTATCTCTTGCTGTTTTAAGGCCTCTTGAATGTAGAAACTTCTCTCTGGTTTCTTCAAGTCATTTAAACTATTAATTTTTCCAAAACCTGTAAAATGAATGTTAACCCCATATAAAAGACTAATAAACTTCTCAAAAACTAACTAAATAACAAGTTGCTAGAATTTAAATTGGGGGTATAAAAGTTACTTATCACTTCTCATTTAAAAGGTGTTCAAAAATCAACCATGACAGATGAGATGCATAAAATATTATTTGACTATAGTAAAGAGCATCCCACATACACTCAAAAAGAACTACAACAATGGGTTTATAAAAAATTTCACTTGAAAGTTAGTTAAGGTACAATATTAAATACACTCAAACAATTATTAGAGTGTCTTTTGGTTGACTTCGAAAAAAGAGGTCATGCTAAGCGACGTAAACCATCAAAATTGTCGGATATGGAAAAGGCTGTTTATGATTGGTTTATTCAATACCAAAATTGAGTGAATATAACAGAAGAGCTAATCTTGGAAAAGAAAAGAGAGATTATGAAAATATTAAACTTGAAAAGACTTTAGAATTCAACTTTTCTCAATGTTGGCTTGAGAAGTTCAAGTTAAGACATGGTATTAAGTCATTTCATCGTTTTGAGGAAAATGAATCAGTTGATACAAAAGACATGGAAAAGAAATTAAAGTCCGTAAGGGAAAAAAACATATCAGTTTGCCATGTAAGATGTTTTCAATATGGATTAAACATGATTATTTTGTAGGGTACAACCTGATCACTCACTTGTAACAAAGCAACATCAAAGAAAAATGCAAGAGAAAAAAGAATAATGATTGTTGTTTGTTATAAGAAGGATGACTAAGAAAAAAATTCCTCTATGAATCATTGGAAAGTATGCAAAACCACGTTGCTTTAAGAATGTAAACAAGAATAGCTTGAATTGTCAATATTGTGCTACAAAAAGATCATGGATGACTAGAGTGCTTTTTGAGGAATGTGTTTAGTGGGTTGACAAAAACATGCATAAAAGAAAATTCTTTTGGTGATAGATAATCAAATACTAATGTTGATGCAACAAAAATCTTTCTTGCACCAACAACAATCTTCGTTTCTTTACTTGATAGTTTGTTCAACCTACGATCACAAGGAAGCTCAAAGGTAAAAGTCGGTTGTTTGGAGAAAACCCTCCGATGCTTAATTAAGGGTTTTGCTTTGTAATAAGAGAAAGAAAAGAGAAGGATAGAGGAAAAATATGTGCTATAAACTTGAAATTAAGTTATTAAGTTTAATCTAGAGTTTTCAGTACCATACCTAGTTGTCCTTGGCCTTTTTTTTATAGGATGTTCAAGTCTCTTAATTTTAGTAGAATTCTACAAAATCTGGAAACGAGGACCTTGCCATGCGAGAATCAAGGAGATTCTATTTGATAAGTATCGGCTTTTCGAATTTAGTGGGATCTTGAGCCCTTCTTGAAGAACACGTTTACTAGGCTTAGGATCCTTATTATGGAAGAAGTCGAAAATAGTTTAGGAAAGAAATGAACCCTCCCTTAATACATAACTGTGAAGAGGTGTTAGAAATTCTTGTCTAAGACTTCTTTATTTACTTGAGATGAACTTAGATCGTATGTATATCTAAGATCATTATTAGCTATGCCAAAAACCTTCATGGGGGGTCTCAAAATTAACAATCAAACTCGAGGCCTTTCGTCCGACCTTGGGTAGTCTCATTCTTCACTATACCTAGGGTTTTTGTTATCCCTTAGTCAGTGTCTCTGGGCTTAAAGCTCTTCTTCCGTCCTTTGTAAACTTCTAAATTGGGCTCACGGCTTATTGGATGCCCAACATCAAACTCGCTATTTTTAGTAAAAAAATAAATGTTTTTGATTAAAATTAAAAGTTTTAATATAAAAAGACACGTCTGTCTGTCGAACATATATACTAAACTTGAAATTCCTTAGTTGATGTTTAAGATCACGAAGTTTCAAATCCCGAGAGAACTTGCTGACCTTAATGATGACTGCCTCATTTCTCATTAATGAGGAACATCTTCTTAATGATGGCCTTAATGATGACTTGTTTTGTGAATGTGTCAATACATGAAGGAAAAATATCGATACTTGGGATCAAAGAAATTTTCATATTCTAGTTTTTATGAAAGTATTGATACACGAGATAAAAATATTGACACCTTCACAAAATAGGTTGATACCTGAGTATAAAGTATCGATACTTTTGGCAAAGTTGGGTAAAATTTGAAGGGTAATTTAAGAATTTCTGAGACTTCTTAATGACATTTTGGTTTTTCGCTCAATTATATATATACACCTATGAAGAGGGACTAACTCCTCAGTGTTCTTCATTCGCATTACTTACCCTCTCTTTCTAAAAAACATTTTTCTCTCTCTCTATCTCCCTTTATCTCAAGATTTTTTTTCAAATCCTTGACTTAATATGGCAAATTTTTAGTGCTAAGTGATTATCTATTTTTCCCTCTTCTATTTGGTACTAATTTGGACTAGAAACAGCAAGAGAAAGTAAGGAAGAAGTTAGGGTTTCAAAGAGAATTTGGGGATTTTCTGTTTAATCAAATGTATATTTTTGCTAGTTTGACTTAATTAGAGTATATAATGGTTAAATAGGTGTTGGATATTATTTGAAATATGAATTTTAACATTTTGTATAATATGAGAAGTTGGATCAGAATGTGTATACCTATTTTAGGTGAAAATGTGACTTGGAATAAGTCAGTTATGAGATTTCATTGTTGGAAATTGGATAAATGGTCTTCGTTAGTCAAGCCTCATGATATGTGTCAAACTAAGGGAATTTAGACATGTTTTTCATGAGTATTGCATTTAATGCATTTATGTGTAATGATTTGAATATTGGAAGTCATAATTATATACATGTGTGGTATTAGGTTCCGATAACCCGAAAGAAGGACCAAGTGAGCGTGAAGACCCTTAATGAGAGTGGTTACCCTCCCTTTGTGTAAGTAAATTTATTATATACATGAATATATAAATATATGTGTATTATACATATATGTATGCTTGTGTGCTAGACAAGCGGGTTTTATGTGCTAAAAAAATTTGAAACAAAATTATATATATATGTTTTTACATTGTATTGGAATAAGATACTTGTTTGGTCTATTGTTAACTATTTATTTGATATACATGCTGAAATGGTCGTAGAGGCATGATTTGATTTACATGATTATTTTATTGTTTTGAAATTGATTTGAATTATGCATGTATATTGGTAATTAAGCCGATAGGCCGGATATTGATATATGGCCAATGGGCATGTTTATTTACTGTACCTACAAGGAGGTAGCCTATGACGAACCTATTGAGTGGCTACATAGGTTAGTGGAGCCATAGTGAGGCTAGTATAAGGGAGAATATCCATGACAAGCACACTGTGTGCTGAGCACGGATGTGTGGTTATATAGATACTCTATGAAAAGTTCTGGTGGCTTGATAGGAATATCTTAAATTTGACCAATTATGAGGACAGTCACTCGTGTCACAAAGTGATTACTCGGAGCTAACATTAGTAAGACGGGCATATGTTTTTATAAATGCATGTTTTATCAAAATAAATAATTTTATAAAGCATGCAAAATAGTTTTTTATTTGATAAGAACTTATTTGCATATGGTTTAATACATGAAAGATTCATTGGTTGTTTCGAAGTTATCTCGGTTAAGGTAGCGATCAAGAAAGTATGGTAAGCCCGGTTTATTTATTTAAAATTGTATGTAGACCTATAAACTGTTTTATGTTTTGTTAGATTAAATAAATATGTATATACTTTTAAGTATATTATAAAGAAATTCTAATATTTAGAATTTGAAAATACGTGTGCATATATGTATATGTGTGTGTATTTTATTTACTCATTGAGTATATTCATATACTCATCTCTCACCCATTTTAGTTTTCAAGTTAAGCGCATTAGTACTAGCTGGGTTAGTAGTAGCTGTTAAGAGCTTTCAGTGCTCTGGGTAGGCTTCTCTTGACTCACTCGTGTATTTTATTATACTAGATAAAGTTATTTGGTTATTTTAATGAATTTGTAACTAAATGTTTTACGTAATTACTAATATATGTTCAAACCCAACTAAGAATGATTCCCATGATAATGATATTTTATTTATTTGATATGTGCTTTGGATGAATTAATAATGGATGATCAATTCTTTGATAATGATCTTATAAATGAGAGTTATCGATTTATAAAGTGTTTTCAAATTTTTATGATTGATAGGAAAAGGAAAAACCTTACAAGCTCTCTTGATACATTTTAGGTATGTAGGGTATATCTAAAGGTTTGTGACAGTTGTCATAAGAGGACCTCGGATGCGGAGCATGGCATAAAGCTTTTGATATGTTAGAAAGGTATATTAAGAAGCTCAACATAGAAGCAATATCATCATCCTTTAGTGATTTTGAAATATGTGAATCAGTGGAGATGGGTACTGATATATCTTAACTATGTATTTTTCTTTAAATTTACTTAAAGTTGTTAAATAACTTATTTTATTGATCATATTTATGCAAAGACTAAAAAATCAACATCAAAGGAGTAGTGAGAAATGCATCACAAATTCAAATGCAGTATTCACAAGTAACAAAGAAATGCATTTAATTTTTTTTCTCATTATTTGAATAAGTTTGCATAAGTTAATTTTTGAGAAATTTGATTTTTTTTGCAGTGAGTGACATTACAAAATTAAGCAATCTTCACGTATCATCAATATTTAATGTAATGATGTATACGAATTACATGTGTTGGGTATTTATCTAAATTTCATAGATTTAAATTCTATTGTTATTAAACTGTTGAATGAGTATTTTAAAAGTTCTTTGTTGAATGTTAATTGACATATTAGATTGGTTAAATTATTATTTTTACATGAATTATTTTGTTATAATTTGATAATTTGAATGTTAAATTATTATTTTAATTCTTTGAATTCTATTGCTGTAGTTTGATACAGGAATTGTGATTAATATTTTGGGCCTAAAGGTGAATGTAATTAGATGTAGAAATCAGGCATTGTGATTACATTAATTCTTTAGGCTTAAAAGTGAATATAACAAAATTAAGAGATTGGTTCTTGTAATTACATTAATATTTTGGGGTTTATTCGGCCCGAACCAATAAACCAAATTGTCAATTATCGGTTTGAATTGGATTGGTTTGTCTCTTATTATTGATTTGAATTTTGGATTAAAATCAATCTAAACAGAAGTTGTCCACCCTCTAATAAATTTTATATCCATAAAAAATATTTGGCTCAACAATTTAAATTTTATTGGTAGAATAAATATAAATATAATGTCTAAAGTATATATATACTGTCACGCTCCATCCTTGAGGTCTACTTATGACAATCGCTACAGATCCTACTAATACAATCTATACACCCTGAATGTATCAAGAGAGCCTGTAAGCCTTCCTGTAAACCATAAACCCCTGAAAACAGTTTATAAACATACTTTCTATCTATGGGAGTATTATCAAAGAATTAATCTCTGTGATCAATTCATCCACAATATGTTTAGAAAATAAAATATCCATATCAATTTAGAAAATCATTTGCATATGGGTTGAACAAAATAATAATTTTATAAATAACATTTAGTTATGATACAATACTTTATATATTTCCTAAGAAAATACAAATATAAATACAAATCCAAATACAAATACAAATCCAAATAAAAATACATATTTAGTGAACTCTAAATTATACAAGTGAATCAAGATAATAAAACCTACCAAGAGCTTCTTATGCTCATCATTGCCACCACAAGCTCAACTAGGACTAACGAGCTTAACCTGAAAATTGAAATGGTGAGGAGTGTGTATACAACTATGCTCAGTGAGTAAATACATACATATCGATATACATACATATTGATATACATACATGCACACGCATTTTCAAATACAGATATTGGGATTCATTTCACAATGTATTTCAATATATATATATACACACACACACACACACACACATTTATGCATGTTTACTTAAATCAATGATCACAATACATTTTATTGGTCTACAAATAGCTTTAAAAACAATTAATCTGGGCTGGCTATACGTCTCCGACACGCTACCTTAGTTGAGACAAATAAGAAAAATCCATCAGTGAGCCTTTCATATATAAAACCGTATGCAATAAAGTTTTATCAAATATAAAACAATTTCCTTATGTTTTACAAAATCATTTATTTCTGGTAAAACATGCATATTTATAAAATAAGTTAGCATCACTGATGTTGACCTCGAGTAGTCGCTTGGTGATACGAGTGACTGTCCTCGTAATTTATCAAATTTATGAGATTCTTATCAAGCCGCCAGGACTTTCTATAGGGCCTCTAAATAACCGCATATCCGTGGGTCGACACATAGTGAGCTTGCCATGGCCTCATTCTCTTATATCAGCCCTACTGCGTGTCGCACCCCTTTCATATACATTTAACCTCAAATATTAATTTCACATTTAATATACAATGCATTACTTTTATTATACAAATCCTATATAGTTCAATTTATAAAAATTCTTATGCATACAAGTCTATACATATTACTTAGCAATCCTACAATTACATATATCCAAAACTTCTAATACACCTAGTACCCTCGTTTGCATACTTGGTCACCTTTATGTGCTATTATCTGAAAAATAAAATTTTTACAATAAAGAGTGGATATAATCTCAGTAAGCAAATTATACATATTTTTAATGTCGATGTAATACAGAATATAAAGGTTTAAATAATCAAAGCATTTTCAAACTTTTCCAAATCACATAAAATTTATTCATAATATAAACACATTCAAAACGGCTTAGTAAGTTAGTGTTACCTACACCCATGGTGACCCAATTTCAGAATGTAATTACGTGTTCGACATGTAACGATCATTCTCATATCCATATAATAGAAATGCATACAACGCGTTAAACAAAATTCTTACAAGCCTGCAAACCTTGCATTTAATACGAGACTCGACTAAGTCAGAATAGTATAACTAATGACTAAGTCATAAAATACATTCTTATTCAAACATTTCACACAACAGCAACATTTTATATTTATTTTATAAATGCGATATTGGCGTATAACATTTAATTTCACAATTTTTCAACTTTCATTTCATAAAACCATATTGGTGTACCAATATGTTAAAATCACATTTTCATTATTCAACAATCATTTCATAAAACCATATCGGCGTACCAAAACGTTAAAACCACATTTTTATCATAACATTAGATATCGTATAATTTTAAAACATCAAAATACATGCACGATCTACTTACTTCTGTTCCTACTCTCCTTAAGTGTGTTCCTATTCAATGATATGTACCTAAAATCAAATTAACACAATCTATTTTAGTTATGTGTTAATTCTTGCCGCTACATTCTTATAACATCCACTTACTTAAACTTAACACTTTATGAATTTCTTAAAATAGACTTATTACCATATTCATTCTATTCCATCATTTCATACATACCTATACCTATACATATACAACTTTCAGAAAACATACATTTGGCAGAAAATTTCTGAATTCGTCAAATGTTGTCGTTTTTCACCAATTCATTTTTCGACAATATTCGCATTATCAAATTCCAAACACTCTCAATTATTTCACATAAACTCGGCTTATTGAAAATTGTCGAGATTCAATTTCAATTTTACAATTACGCCATTCCAAATCCATAAGTAACAATTTATACTATTATAAATACATATTATACATTATTTATATTTAATTTATCCCCAATTTACACCATTATTATAAACATAACATAC
Source organism: Cedrela odorata (assembly GCA_035584115.1). NCBI lineage: Eukaryota > Viridiplantae > Streptophyta > Magnoliopsida > Sapindales > Meliaceae > Cedrela > Cedrela odorata. Next base: position 6,610,068 of record JAXCLQ010000008.1, read on the forward strand.
ACATGTTAATAACACTCTATAATCACTAATTCTACTCATTTAAAATACTATATAATATTAACACAATTCCATTTCTAATTTCCACATTTCTATTTAATATTAACACAATACCATTTCTAATTTTTACACTTCAATTTAACATTAATAATATTAATTTATCTATCTCTAATTCCCTACTACCATTTAACATTACTAATATAAATTTGTCAATCTCTAACTCCTACTACAATTAATTTCAATTCACTAAGCATGCTACACCAAAATAATACAATTCTAATTAAAAGAACTCTAATTTCCTACTACAATTAATTCAATTCACTAAGCATGCTACACCAAAATACTACAATTTTAATTAAAAGAACTCTAATTTCCTACTACAATTAATTCAATTCACTAAGCATGTTACACAAAAATACTACAATTTTAATTAAAAGAAACTTACCAATTTCCTTTTCCTCTTCTTTTCTCTTCTTTTCTCTTCCTTTTCTTATCTTCTCCTACACTTTTCACTTGTGCATTTTCTATTCCTTTGCTTTTCCAATTTGAAAACATCAAATTCTATTTAAGTATAATTACTTAAAACACACGGATGGCTTAGATTAACTCAATCAATCCAAGGGCTCTCCTTTTTTCACCCAATTTCCATCAATTATTAATTAATTCTAATTTCTTAAAATATATGGATGACTTATATTATTTCAATCAACCCAAGGGGCCACATTTAGCACCTCATTTTTCACTAACTTAGCCTTTATGTTCATCCTTATCCATATTACAAAACATGCCTAGACTTATGCTAAGTGGATGGTTTAAATTAAAGCAAATGGATGGTTAGGATTATGTAGAGAATTTTAGTAAAAACTTAATATTTTATTCATTTATTTATTTATTTTACTTTATTATATATATAAACTTGGGCTTAAATAATTGGGCTTAGACGTAATTAATTGAGCTTGGGCCTAACTAATTGGGTTTGACCCTAGCTAATTAAATTAGGCCTAATACATACATATATACATACATAATATATATATATATATATATATTCTTAGCCCACTTAATTTTATCTTAATCCATAATTTAAAATTTCAAAAATGACCTTGTTACCAATAAAATTTTCATTTCTGCCATTCATGTCTACTACATTTTCCAAACTTACAAAAATATCTTCATACATTTACTTTATATCATTGTTTAACAATTATGAGTTCTTTAAAGGAAATTGCGGGTGTTACACTGCGGCTCCACTCACTTATGCAGCCTCTCAATAGGTCTGTCCATAAGCTACTTCCCTCTTGGCCCACTGGCCAATAAACAATAATCCGGCCTTATTGGCCTCATTACCAATATAATGTATTTATAAATCATTTCAAACCATTGATTATACATGTTAAACCCAATTTTTTGTACATAAGGATAAAGTAGTCATTTGTATAACATTCATTTCACATATGCATGGTAATGGTTAGTTGACACGCAATTGAGGTTTAGGTGACTAAAGTTAACTCATTATATAAATTAAATGAATCAAGAAGTTAAAAATTTACATATACGGGATTTTCGTATAATGGCATATGCTGACATATTCAGTGATCTCGCTAGTCGGTTAGCGAGCAGGGTCAAGGGGTAGTGCCTTTGCAAGGGTCCGGAGGAGAAGCCCCTAGGAAAAAATTTTTATTTTAAGCTTTTGTGAGAAAATAGATCATTAGACAGGAAATATCGACACTTGAGGCCAAGGGTATGATACATGAAGAATACAGATCGACACCCACTAAACAGATCGATACTTATGGAGAAAATATCAATATCTTACGTATTGGTATGCAATGAACACTTAAATAAGTAATAGATCTTAACACGTTTTACCTTACAAGTGCACAAATCACTGTGATATAGTATAATAAGCAAGGATCGATCCCCACAGAGACTGTATTAAAAGCAATTCTAAGAAAAATAGAATAAAAATAAAAATTTAAAATAATTAAACACTAAAAAATAGATTGAATGAAAAATTAAGATAAGAAGCGAAAATTATAATTCACGATGTTAAGAAATCAATGAGAAAAGATAGTAAAGGTAAGCAATCTACCACTAGACAATCATATATTAATGTAATCATATTAAATCTCAACAATTATTGATAAAGATGTTTACAACATAACCAGGGTTAGTGATGTATGTGCATTTGATTCTCTTAATATATGTAATATGCATGGTGTGTACATAAGACATGTATTCTCACATGAAATTTGGTATAGTACGTACCTAAATTTACAAGTGAGAACCCATTAAAAATTAGAGATAATAACATCACAAGGACCCTAAAACATAGTGTGTATTCTAGGTACCCCAGAAACTAGTTAATATGAATAGGCTCTTAAGCTACTCGCTTGTTACAAATTGACAACATGACGATATAGTGGTCTACATACAGTCACAACTAAATAATTTAAAACATTATCCTAAGGTGATCAAGCGCAAAACTTTATAATAAATTTTCAATTAAAACAGTGAACAGGAATTCATCAAATCAAATACTGAATTTTAATTAATTAACATCAATAAATCATGTCTAGGGTTTCAATGCATAACCTAACTATAAAGAAAATTAGCAACTCATGTTCATGAGAAAATTAAAATTGAAATTAAAATAAATCATAATCTAACAAGAAAGAAAAGAAAAATAAAACCTAGATTTTGCTCTATGGTTTCCTCTTTGTGGCTCCTCCTTTTTTTTTTTTTTTTCAATTGGTGTGAATACCTCTCTTTTTATAGGCAAATTTTGATTGCAATCCTAAGCATACTCAACTTTAAACTCAAGGGAGTGATTTAAGCCTAACTTTTTGCAAAAATCAATTTCCACATTAACTTTTTTCTCTCTTGACAAATTACAATTCAATCCTTTTTGACAATTTTTAATTTAGTCCCTCACTTAATTTCCTTTTACTTCTTAAACTTCAAAAATTCATAACTTAACGCTCTAAAGTTGGATTGACATGTTGCTTGCATAGTTAAATTTGTATTGTCTAGATCTTTCTATTAAGACCCATATTGATATGCTTCTGCTACTTTTTAAAATTAGCCAAATTTGATATCTACCTACAAAATAAAATATAAAATCACTTAAAATAAATAAATTAAATATTAAAATTATTAAATTAAGATAAAGAATTAATAATAAACAAAGGTAAAAAGAACTAAATTAAATGTGAATAAAAATGTATAAACTAATGACTGAACAAATACCCTCAAATCTTGATTTTGCTAGTCCTCGAGCAAAACTAAAAACAAATATAAAAAAAAATCCTAATTAAACCACTTTCGCAAGAAATTGTGATTGCATTTAACGTATGCAACAAGCCTTTAAAGCCCTAGGTGGCCTCAGTGGTTTACAGCGATGATATCCACAAACATCTCAAAGATGACCTAAAAAAAATGAGAATTGGAAAATAACAGACTCTTCAAATTATTTCACAAAACTACCTTCAAAAATTGCAAACGTATTTGGCTTAAATAAAATTCAAATATTGCTAAAGTTTTAACTATAATTCCAGAGTATCGTTATCTCACATTGCGTCCTTGTAGTGTGTGTGTAAATTAACTCAATCAAAATTCACTCTCAAAATTCTCAACATCCACAACTCTTGCCTCGAATAATAAAAAAAGTAAGTCAAACTCATCGTCTTCATCTCTATAAATTCTCTCCCTCTTTTTCACATTCTTTTTTTTTAACGCTTTCCCTTTAATTTTTTTAATACAGACATCATTTCTATTTTTTTTCTTTTTCTTTAGTCAGGTGCTTTCAATCTACCCCTTAAGGTAGCTTTCTTCTCATGGTAGATTATCCTTTACATACTGTTGGTACATAGGCCAAAATTACTCAAGGATAGCTTCACTCTTAAGGGTTATAGGTAGCTATTTTTGACTATAAACCTTATGCAAACTAGGTAATTTGATTGAGATAAGAATCAAGGCAAACAGTCATTCACTCAATTAAAATTCTAAACTCAAGTTATGGCTACTTCAAATTCCAAATTAAAATTAAGAAAGAGTTGATATTAGTGCTCAAGATTTAAAGAATCACAATAAAGAGGAATCTAACACAAGAACTAGAAAAAAAAATGACAATATTATTATTTTCTAATAGCCATATTCAAATGCAATCAAGTTCATATCATCGGCATTTGATCATTAATCTAAAGCATAACTAAAAAGACAATTTTCTTTTCTTTTTCTTTTGTTTTGTTTTTTATAAACGCAATAACATATATTACACCTCACCCCCAAACCTAATCTAAACATTGTCCTCAATGTTTAATATTCACACACGTAGGTGGAAATCAAAAGCATAAATGAAAAGAAAAGTTTGGAAGATGCACAACTGGATTTGCGTATAAAGAAAAACTATAAATAAGATAAAACAAAGAAATGGTGTTGATCGAAAAATATTACCTGATTGAAAGAATGTTACCTGTCGACATTCTGGGTTGTTTCCCAGTAGTGCTAAGTTTAATGTCTTCAGTTATACATAGTAAAAAAGATTAGGGGGTGATAGATGAAAATTGTAAGTGTTGCACATTTTGATCTTCTTTGAATGGCTTGAAATAATTCTTCAACCTTTGACCATTTACTTTAAACTCTTTTCCATCCTTTAGATTTTGTATAGTAACTACACAATGAGGGTAAACATTAACAACAATAAAAGGACCAGACCATCTTGAACAAAACTTACTTGGAAAGAGTTTGAGACGTGAGTTATATAGAAGAACATTTTGGCCAATCTCAAATGTCATCCTAAGGATCATTTTATCATGATATGCTTTGATTTTCTCCTTATAGATCTATGCACTTTTGTAGGCATCATTCCTAAGCTCTTCTAACTCATTCAATTGCAATTTTTGCTGATCGCTAGCTTATTTCATCTTGAAGTTGTATTTCTTAATTGCCCAATATGCCTTGTATTTAAGTTCGACAGGCAAATGACAAGATTTACCATAGACTAACCGAAAAGGAGGCGTACCAATAGGGATCTTGTAAGCTATGCAATAAGCCCATAAAGCATCAATGAGGCGCAATGTCCAATCTTTTCTAGTAGGATTCACAGTCTTTTCTAAAATCTGCTTCACTTCTTTATTAGAAATCTCAACTTGGCTACTTGTTTGAGGATGATAGGGAGTTGAAACTCGATGGGTAATTCCATACTTCTTGAGTAGTGCTTCAAATGACCTGTTACAAAAATAGGTACCTTTATCGCTGATGATTGCTCGAGGTGATCCAAACCTTGCAAATATGTTATCCTTCAGAAAACTAAGAACAACTTTAGAATCATTAGTACGAGTTGGAATGGCTTCCACCCATTTTGAAACATAATCAACAGCTAAGAGTATATAAAGGTAGCCATGAGAAGAAGGAAATAGACCCATAAAATCAATTCCCCATACATTAAAAATTTCAACAAGTATAGGATTTAAAGCATTTGATTCTTCGAAGAAACATCACTCGTTTTTAACACCTATCACAAGTTTTACAAAATGCATATGCATATTTAAATACACATGGCTAATAGAAACCACATTGTAAAATTTTCAACGCAGTCTTTTTAGCACCAAAGTGACTACCACATACATGTGAATGATAAAAATAGAGTATAGAATTATGTTCAGATTCGGGAATGCACCTTCTTATCACTTGATCTGGGTAATATTTCCATAAGTAGAGGTCATCTCAAATAAAATACCTAGAAGTCTTTCACAAGTTTGTCTTTTTTGTGCTCTTGTGAAGTTGTCTAGGATCTTCTTGGTAACCAAGAAATTGATGATGTCAGCATACCAAGGATCTTTTGCTTCTAGTGCATACAATTATTCATCAGGAAAGCTTTCACTAAGAGGGAGAATATCTCTTTCGGTACTAGAATCATGTACAAGTTGGCTTAAGTGATCTGCTACAACATTTTCATATCCTTTCTTATCCTTGATTTCTAGATCAAACTCTTAAAGAAGAAGAATCCATCAGACGAGTCACGGTTTACCATCCCTCTTGTTGAGAAGGTATTTTAAAGCTACATGGTTAGAAAATATAATCACTTTAGTACTAAGAAGATATGATCGAAATTTCTCTAAAGCAAAAACTACAGCAAGTAGCTCATTCTCGGTGGTTGAATAATTCAATTTAGCATCATTCAAGGTCCAACTTGCATAATAGATGACATGAGGCACTTTGTTAATACGTTACTCCAACACTGCTTCAACAACATAGTCAGAGGCATCGCACATGAGCTCAAATGGTAAAGTCCAATCTAGAGGGATGATCATTGGGTCTGAAGTGAGAAGAGCTTTGAGTTTGTTGAAACCAACTAAACATTCTTTATTAAAGTCAAAGTGAGCGTCCTTTGCTAGCAAGTTAAACAAGGGTTTTGAGATTTTTGAAAAATCTTTGATAAATCTCCTGTAATAACTTGCATGTCCTAAAAAAGATCAAATCCCCTTTACAGATGTAGGAGGTGGTAAGTTACTCACAATATCAATTTTAGCTTTGTCAACCTCAATTCCCTTACAAGAAATTATATGTCTTAAAACTATCCCCTGTTGCACTATAAAGTGACATTTTTCCCAATTAAGCACTAAATTACACTCTTGACATCTTTTGAGTACTAATGAGAGATTATGAAGACATGAGTTAAAAGAGTCACCAAAAACACTAAAATCATCTATAAATACCTCAATGATGTCTTCTACCATGTTAGAAAATATGCCCATCATACACTTATAAAATGTGGCTGAGGCATTGCAAAGTCTGAAAGGCATGAGCCTATATGCAAAAGTACCATAAAGGCATGTGAATGTCATCTTTTCTTGGTCTTCTGGGGTAATTGCAATTTGATTATATCTCGAATAGCCATCCAAGAAGCAATAATAATTGTGACCTGCAAGACCTTCTAACATTTGATCGATAAAAGGAAGAGGAAAGTAATCCTTACGAGTAATATTGTTCAGCTTCCTATAGTTGATACAAACTCTCCACTTTGTTGGTACACGTTGCGGTATAAACTCATTCTTTTCATTTTTCACCACTGTAATACTAGACTTCTTTGGAACTACTTAAACTGGGCTTACTCACTTACTATCAGAGATGGGGTAAATGATGCCCACATCTAGCAGTGTTAGAACCTTTTTTTTCAATACTTCTTTCATCATTGGATTCAATCGCCTTTAAGCCTCCCTGGTCGGTTTTGAATCACCCTCAAGAAGAATCCTATGCATACACTTAGTGGGGCTAATTCCTTTGATGTCAGCTATGTTTCATCCTATTACTGTCTTATGTTCTTTCAATACTCGTATTAATTTTTTTTCTTTATGTGGGCTAAGGTTCGAAGCAATTATGACTGGTATTATTTCTTCTTCTGCTAAATATACATACTTGAGGTGCTCTGGAAGAGGTTTAAGTTCCAATTGTAGGGCTCTAACAATAGGAACAAGCTTGGAATTAGTTAAAGGTAAGGGCTCAAAAAGAGGAGTATACTTAACTCGAATGAATGAATTGGCTTCCAAAGTTACAATGGTGTAATTCAAGTTCTCATGTTTACTTGGGATATTTTTGAGATCGATAGTTAAAGCCTTTTCTAACGGTTCATTCCCTTGAGTGGAATTGAAAGTGCTTGGTATAATTTGATCAAACACATCAATAGAAAAACATTCATGTTCATCATTAAGGAAAACTTTGAAGCATCAAATACCTTAAACTCAATAGTTTCTCCTTGCACAATCATGGTTAAAGTTCCCTTTTTAACATCTGTCTTTGTGCCCGCCATAGCCTTGAAAGGAATTCCTAAAATCAATGGAAGTTCTTTACCTAGAATAGGGATGTCCTCCATCTCAAGGACAAGGAAATCTGCTAGTAGGATTAATTCATTCACCTTGACCAAGACATCTTTGATTAGTCTTCTTGGGTATCTTATCGATCGGTCAACCAGTTGGATGCTCATTGATGTTTCCTTCAGCTCATCTAAATTCAATGCTTCATAAACAGAAAAGGCATTAAGTTAATAGAAGCACCTAAATCAAGTAAAGCTTTTTCAAACCTGTGTTTACCAATAATGCATAGAATATTGAAGCTCTCTGGATTTTTCAATTTAAGAGGTAGTTTTCTTTGAAGAACTGCTGAAACCTCTTCACTCAATGCCATAGTCTCATGTTCTGTGAATCTTCTCTTGTTTGTACACAAGTTCTTTAAAAACTTTACATAGTTTGGGATTTGCTTGACCGTGTTGAGTAGTGATATATTCACTTGTACCTTTCGAAATGTTTCCAAAATGTCTTTTTGTTGTTGTTCTTTCATCAACTTCATAAACCTACGAGGAAAATGCATAGTTGATAAATCTAGTTTAACCTTAGAAGAGTTAGGATAACTTACCTTGGAATGCTTATTATCTTCTTTTGTTTGCTTACCCCTATCTTCTTGTCCAACTTCTTCCCTACTTCTCAAAGTGATAGATTTAGCCTATTCATGATTATTAGGATTAACAATAACTTAACCATGAAACTTACCATGCTCACTTTGATTCATTGCTGAAGCAATTTGTCCTATTTGAAGCTCTAAGTTTGCAATGGACTTATCAGTTTTCTGTATGAAACTTTTGGTTTCTTGCATGAAGCTTTGTGTACTTTGGGCCAATGAGGTAACAATATCTTCAAGAGCTTTCCCTTGTGTTGGTTGCTCCATTTGATAAGGCTGAAAAGTTTGGCTAGACTAAGCTTGAAACCATGGAGCTTGATTTTGTTGTTCATTGTAATTGTTGCTCCATTTGAAGTTGGGGTAATTTTGTCATCCAGGATTATAGGAGTTAGAGAATGGATAATTTCTTGAACTCTGGTTGTAGGTACCCATCATATTACCTTGCTCTTGCTCTTGCATCCTTGGACATGATTCACGTGAATGATCCGACATTGAACAGATAGCACAAACTTTTGTGGGTTGGTGTATCATCTGTTTTACGAGGTTAGTCAAATTAGTTAATTGATTTTCCAAATTCGATGTGCTAACCTCATATATTGCAACTTTCTTTAGTGGTGTCCTTCTATAATTGAATTGCTGGGAATTGGCAAAAATACTCTCAAACATCTCTTTTGCCTATTCTGCATTTTTATTCATCAATCCACCTCCAAAAGTAGCATATACCATCATTCGGTCAGAATCCAAAAGTCTTTTCTAAAAATATTACATGAGAAGCCATTCTTGAATATTGTGATATGGACATGAATTGATCAATTGTTTATATCTCTCTCAGAATTCATGGAAAACCTCTCTATCATGTTGTTGAATGCTCACAATCTCCTTTCTAATTTTATTAGTCCTTTGGGTTGGAAAGAATCTTTGAAAAATTTTGAAGCCAAGTCAATCTATGTAGTGATTGATGCTGGTGGTAATGAATGAAGCCACTCTTTTGCTTTTTCCTTTAATGAAAAAGGAAAAAAGTCTCAATCTAATATCTTCATCATTCATCCCTGCCATCCTCATTGTGGAACAAACTTCAAAAAATTCTTGATATGCATATGAGAATCATCTCTAAGGTTCCCTCGAAATTGAGGTAATAAATGGATCATCCCTGATTTTAGCTTGAAGTTTGCCGCTGCAGTTTGTGGATAGACAATACAAGAAGATTGATTTGTAGCATGAGGTACCGCAAAATCTTGTAAAAGACATTCTATATTATTGACCACTCGATTTTCCTCCTTGTTGACTACTACTTGAATTTCTTCCATTGGATATTTCAAATGTTGAGCTTTTTGTTGAATCCGTATGGTCTTCTCAAGTTTGTGGTCCAAAGGGAGAAGTTATAATCCCAATGAACGCCTTCCTTGCATCTACAAAGAAGTACCTTACAAAAAAAAAGTGAATAAAAATTATGCAAATAAAATAAAATAAATTAAATTAAAAAAACAGAATTACAATTAAATAACAGTCCCCGGCAACGATATCGAAAACTTATTGGTATGAAATCAACACTTAAATAAGTAATAGATCTTAACACGTTTTACCTTACAAGTACACAAATCACTGTAATATAGTACAATAAGTAAGGATCAATCCCACAGAGATTGTATTAAAAGCAATTATAAAAAAATAGAATAAAAACTAAATTTTAAAATAATTAAATACTAGAAAATAGATTGAATGAAAAATTAAGACAGGAAACGAAAAATATAATTCACGAGGTTACGAAATCAATGAGAAAAGATAGTTAAGGCAATCAATCCACAACTAGACAATCATATATTAATATAATCATATTAAATCTCAGCAATTATTGATGAAGATGTTTACAACATACCCAAGGTCAGTAGTGTATGCGTATTTGATTATCTTAATATATATGTAATATGTATGGTGTGTACATAAGACGTGTATTCTTACATGAAATTTGGTATGGTGTGTACCTAAATTCATAAGTGAGAATCCATTAAGAATTAGAGAATATAACATCACAAAAATCCTAAAACATAGTGTATATTCTAGGTACCCCAGAAACCAGTTCACATGAATAAGTTCTTACGTTACTCGGTTGTTGCAAATTGACAACATGACGATATAGTGGTTTACATGCAATCACAACTAAATAATTTAAAACATTATCCTAAGGTGATTAAGCTCAAAATTTTGTAATAAATTTTCAATTAAAACTATGAACAAGAATTCATCAAATCAAATACTGAATTTTAATTAATTAACATCAATAAATCATGTCTAGGATTTAAATGCAAATCCTAACTATAAAGAAAATTAGCTACTCATGTCATGAGAAAATTAAAATTAAAATTAAAATAAATCATAAACTAACAAGAAAGAAAAGAAAAATAAAACCTAGATTTTGCTCTATGGCTTTCTCTTTGTGGCTCCTCCTCTTTTTTTTTTTTTTTTTTTTTTTCAATTGGTGTGAATATTTCTCTTTTTATAGGTAAATTTAGATTGCAATCATAAGCACACTCAACTTTAAACTCATGAGAGTGATTTAAGTCTAATTCTTTATAAAAAATCAATTTCCACTTAAACTCTTTTTCCCTTGACAAATTACAATTCAATCTTTCTTGGTAATTTTTAATTTAGTCTCTCACTAAATTTTCTTTTACTTTTTAAACTTCAAAAATTCATAACTTAACGCTTTGAAGTTGGATTGACATGCTGCTTGCATAGTTAAATTTATATTGTCAAGATCTTTTCATTAAGACCCATATTGATATGCTTCTGCCATTTCTTACAATTAGCCAAATTTGATATTTACCTACAAAATAAAATATAAAATCACTCAAAATAAATTAATTAAATATTAAAATTATTAAATTAAAATAAAGAATTAATAATAAACATTAATAATAAATAAAAGCAAAAAGAACTAAATTAAATGGGAATAAAAATGTATAAACTAGTGACCGAATATTATGAAATAAAGATTTCAAAAATAATTACAAGTTTGACCAGATCGATACCTTTACCAAAGATATCGATCCATGGCAAAACAGAGAGTTGGAAAATATTTATATGTTTAACTAGATCGATGCCTTTTACAAAAGTATCGATACATTGAAAAGAAGGGATCGATACATAAAGACAAATGTATCGATACTCAAGATCGATGAAATTTCTAAAATAAAATTTTTAAGAAATAAATCGATACCTTAACCCAAGGTATCGATACCCAGTCTAAATGTATCGATACCTAGTCTAAAAGTATCGATATATGATGCTAATTTGGATGAAATTTGATGGGCAAATTGGTCTTTTCGCCCACTATTATAAATACCCAAGAGAAGGATTCAATCTTAAAGTGTTCTTTATTCGTTCATTTCCCTCTCTCTCTCTAAAACACCTCTATTTCTTTTTCTCTTTGATTTCCTCATACATTTCAGCAAATCCCTTAGCATTCTTTCAAATTTGTTTGCTAAGTGATTACCCATTCCTCGCACATAGATTTGGTACCGATTTCAGATTGGAAACAACAAGGATGGAAAGTTAGGGTTTGACAAAAACTTGGGAGTTTTGTATTTAAACGACAATGTGGAGTTTCTGAGAATTTCTGCAAGCTAAAGGTAGGCCTATTAACACGTTATAAGTTATATTTTAAGAATGTAAACATATTGCAAATCTGGGGCTTACTGTTCATGCGAAATTTATTTAGATTTCGTATAGGAAATGCAGATTTGTGTTGATTTGGGGACAAGTGAAAGTATATGATGATGATATACATGTTAGATATTGTTTTGGGGTTGATATAAGGGGGAGAAGCCATGGCAAGCCCACTGTGTGCTGTACACGTATATGTGATTTTAGAGACCTTATGGAAAGTCTTGGCGACTTGATAGGGATCTCGTGAATTTGACGAATTACGAGGACAGTTGCTTATGTCACCAAGTGACTACTCGGGGCCAACATCAGTGAGGCGGGCTTATTTTTATAAATGCATGCTTTGCTTTCTAAGAAAATAAATGATTTCTCAAAGCATGATAATGATTTCCTATTTGATAAACTTTTATTGCATATGGTTGAAGCATGAAAAGCTCACTGATGGTTACGGATTTTATCCTGACCAAGGTAGAGTGTCAAGGACATATGGCCAACCCGATTAATCATGCTTTAGAACTATTGCAGACCAATAAAATGCATTGTGATTCTTGATTTACATGAACATGTATTTATGTATTTTGTGTACATTGTGAAATAAATTCCAATATCTGTATTTGTAAATGCTTGTGCATGTATGTATATCAGTACGTATGTATTTACTCACTGATTATAGTTGTATACTCACCTTTCACAATTTCATCTTTTAGGTTAGGTGTTTGTCCTAACTAGTCTAGTGGGGGCGATAGATAGATTGAGAAGTTCTTGGTAAGTTTTCCATCTTGACTCACTTGTATAATTTAGAATCCACTGGATATGTGTTTTTATTTAGACATGTATTTTCTTAGGAGTTATATAAATTATTGTATTATAACTAAATGTTATGTAAGAAATAAATATTTTGTTCAACCCATATGTGAATGTTTATTTTCTAAATATGTTATAGATGAATTGATCATGGAGATCAATTCTTTGATAATACTCTAATGGATGAGAGGTACATTTATAAATTATTTTCAGGTGTTTATGTTTTACAGAAAGCCTTACAGGCTCTCCTGGTTTTTTTCTGGCATATGGATTGTATTAGGAGGGTCTGTAGCGATTGTCACAAGTAGACCCCAGGGTCAGGGCATGACAATACATCATATAAATCAATCCTGGCCTCTTTGGCCATAATATTTTCAAACAACGTTCATAAAACACATAATTCAAAGTTGGCCTCTCCGGCCATTTCAAACATATATACCAACTAAAACTTTAACAGCAGACCACAATATACAAATTATCTCAATATCAAAATAAAGCACATGTAAAACATTCATTTCAAGTTTCATTTCAACATTTCAAAACACTTGTTTCACACACTAGCGTATATATAAATTTCACATGCATTTTATTTATATAATGTGTATATATAAATTTACTCACAATAAGGAGAGGGTAACCACTCCCACTATTAATCCTCACACTCAATCGGTACTTTTCATGGGTTCTCAGAACATAACACCACAGATGCATATATAATTAATTCCACCATTTCAAATAACTTAACATATATGCATTAAATGAAATACTCGTGGGAAACATTATTTAATTCTCTTAGTTGACACATATCACTTCGAGGCTTAACTAACGAGGTCATTTATCCGATTTTTGACAATGAAATCCCATGGCAATTAGGGAAGGCAATTTTGTCCGCGAACCCGCAAATCCGCTCATACCCGATCTTTATGGTACGGGTTTGGTATGCATTTTAGCAGGTTTTGGAAGAATTTGGTAAATAAATTTAAAACTCACAACGAGTTTGGAACGAATATGGATATAGATAGATATTTGCGGATAAATCTGTGGGTATATCCGCGGATATTTTTTTTAAAACTATCAAAACGATGTCGTTTTGATATTAATATCCCTATTTTTTTTTATCTACATCTATTTGTATCTATTTGTCTATTATATTATCTCATTGTCAATTATTTTTTTAAATATTTTTATTCTATAACAATCATTCTATATAATACATATTTATTTGTTTTCTCTAATTATTAAATTATATATTTATATATAATTTATATATAAAAAAACTAATTAATATCTCCAACTTAAATTAAATAATTTAATTTAAAAGTTTATATATATATATATATATATAGACTTTTGAGTTATTGAGACATTTTTCAAGGATAGACAAAAAAATAATGAGTTGATAACATGAAATATTATTTATCAATTTTGAATTTCAAATTTGCATAAATCAATATTCCAAAATTAATATATCAAACTTTTTATTTATTTATCATTATTAATTCATAGATTTCTCTAACTTTATGTAAGTGGTGTATTTTATTTTGAATTAATACTGAAAATCTTATTAAAAACCTGCTAAAAATCCGCAAATATCCGTGCAGGTTTAATAATAAATTTTCAAACTCGCTACGGGTTTAGTATGGATATAGTATTAAATTTTTTTTTTTGTGGCTGCTAATGTGGGTTTGAAGATATCCGTTCCAAACCCAATCCGTTGCCATCCCTAATGGCAGTAACTATTTCTATTCCACGTTTTCGTCTAACGGATTTACTCATTCCAAAACAATATCCAGCATGTATATCATCATTATATACTTCCACTTATTGTAAATCAACATAAATCTCGCATGAACAATAAGCCTTAGGTTTGCAATATACTCACATTATTAAAAATATAGCTTATAATGGGTTAATAGGCCTACTTTTAGCTTGTAGAAGTTCGTAAATCATTACATTATTGTTTGGATGCAAAACCCCTAAATTTTTTTCGAAACCCTAGTTTCTTCTTTACTATTTCCGGTCTAAAATCGATACCAAAGTGATGGGTAAAGGATGGGTAATTTTGTAGGAACTGAGATTGGAAGAGAAATTAACGAATTTAAGAAATATGTAAAGAAATCTGTGAGAGAAAAAGAGGGAGTGCGTGAATTAGTGATAGAAGGAGACTGAACAAATGAGGAAATGCTGGGGGTCGATTTCCCCCTCTTGGGTATTTATATAAATGGGTGAAAAGACCAAATTACCTATCAAATTTCACCCAGTTTTACGTTATGCATTGATATATTTGGGTTAGGAATCGGTACTTTTAGGTTAGATATCGATACCTTTAGTTCAAGTATCAATCCATTTCTTAAGAATTCGATTATGAAAATTTCATCAACCTTGAGTATCGATACATTAGCCTTTATGTATCGATCCTTCTCTTTTCAATGTATCGATACTTTTGTTGAAGGTATCGATCTAGTTCTTCTTGTAAATAATTTTCAACTCTATGTTTTTGCATGTATTGATACCTTTGATAAAATTATAAATCTGGTCCATCTCGTAATTATTTTTGAACTCTCTGTTTTACCTTGTATCGATACCTTTCTCCATAGGTAACAATCTAGCCAGTTTGTAATTTCTTCCCAAATCTCTGACTTGCTAAATATCGATACATTTTATAAAGGTATCGATCCTTGTAATGAATATTGATATTCATCCTTAATGTATCGATAAATTTGAATAATATATCGAAACTTCCATTCTAAGTATTGATCTCTTCATACTTATGATAGATTTTTGACATTTTTTTTTCATTTCCAAGCACCAATTTCATTCCATCCCCCACAAGGGCACTGCCTCTTGACCTCGCTCGCTAATTGACTAAAGAGATCGCTGAATGCGTCAGCGTAAGGCAACATATCGAAATCCAACTTATGAAAAATTTTAAATCATAATATTAAATTCATTATATTCATATCATTAAACTCAATTTAAATTCACCTAAGCCTCGATACTGTGTCAACTAAACATTACCATATATGTGTAAAATGAATGTCATACAAATAACTACTTTACCCTTCTGCTCAAAAAATAGGGCTTACATATACACTCTTTTTCTATTTTTACTAGTTTTCTATTTATTATATTTTAAGTATTATCATAATTTCAAAAACAAAAAATTTAATATTAATGCAGTACAGTATGTGTTACACCAAATACATGTTAACTTATAATGCAGTATCGTACGTGCTATACCAAACATAATACAAATTTAACTTATAAGCTCACCTAACATGGTCCATCCCTCAACAATTTATTACAGAGGAAAGCTCACCCAACATGGTCTATCCCTCAAAGATTACGTAACCTCTTTAGGAAGCTTACCTAAAATTGTCCATCCCGCAAGGAATACTTAACATCTCCCTTACCCCCTTTCACGGGTAAGGGAGAAAATATCTGTGCACCTAGAATCTCAAAGCATGAAATTCACATACATCTTTTATCGTATAGGTCACATATCAACACAAATTGGTTTATCACACATCAATTTATCTACCAAAATATTTCATAAACATTCAAAAATATTTTATGAAATTTACCCTTACTCAAGACATATCGAATCCATATTTGTAATGCATTCAAACTTCACAAATCAATAAAATAATTAAACATTTGCATTTATTTATTTAAAAGCTTTAAAACACATCCATCTACTCACATTTGTCTTAAATCAATAAAAATACAACTATTTTCTAATTCATAAATCAATAAAATTTATAAAATAGTTTAAAAGAATGAAAATAGGTAAAGATCCACTCACAGGTTTGCGCTTAACCTTGTCCAACTCACGGTGTTGCTGATGGTTAACTGGAACTGACTATCTATAAATATATATCCTTTATCAAAACTCATAACCACATATACTTGCCATATACACGAATAAATATATTGTATATAATAATAATCCTTATTAAGAAATCAAAATGTTTCGGACCCTCGTTACTTAACTCGGAAAGTCATAACTTCCATCTCAGTTATTTTAAGCAATATTTATCCTCAACAAAGGTGACTTCGCATTTTCGTTGGGATAAATTAGCAATGAATTTTTAATCCAAATTTTTAATATGTTCATTCCTTATCCGTCTAGTTATGTGGCTTTTTACGGTGTCTTATTTGGATTTCTAGAGTTCAATTTATATTTAAATTAATAGACACTATTCAAATCCCAATTTCTCAACAAGGCAGTGAGTTCAATTTCTCAAAACTCATAACCACATATACTTGCCATATACACGAATAAATATATTGTATATAATAATAATCCTTATTAAGAAATCAAAATGTTTCGGACCCTCGTTACTTAACTCGGAAAGTCATAACTTCCATCTCAGTTATTTTAAGCAATATTTATCCTCAACAAAGGTGACTTCGCATTTTCGTTGGGATAAATTAGCAATGAATTTTTAATCCAAATTTTTAATATGTTCATTCCTTATCCGTCTAGTTATGTGGCTTTTTACGGTGTCTTATTTGGATTTCTAGAGTTCAATTTATATTTAAATTAATAGACACTATTCAAATCCCAATTTCTCAACAAGGCAGTGAGTTTTTTGAATTTTTTAGGAATTAGTTCCTTGACGAAAAAATCTCATTTTGACTATGTTGTTCTTTGTTATGTATAATTTCTGTAACCCTTTACGAATTCTAATTTCGATCCTTAATATTTGAGTTATAATCATTTTAGTACGCATTGTACAGACACGGGACAGTGTGCAGTGCCAATAGAACAATTGACTTCTAACATTTGTTAGAAATTCATCGTTACATGAAATGATTTGATTTTTGGATATATTGTTCTCTTATGTGTCTAGTTTTCATATAATTTTATGGGACTAAAAACCAATATTGGAAATACTATTTCATTTTAGGTTTTCTATACTCTGCTCAACATTTTTGGCAACCCAAAATGTAACACAAGGTAGCCACTTCTAAAATCTACTTGGGACTCATCATTTTACAAAAAAATTCTAATTTTCGACTCTGTTGGTTATAATTGTGTCTAGTTTTTTTGAATTTTTTGGTTTATTAATTGGAGATCTACACTTCATTTTATAAATAAATTACTAAACTTAGGTCAAGATTTCAACAACAACAACACTACCCTTGCCTTGCCTATTTTCCAGCCCCAAAACCATATCACACTTTAGCCATTACTTTCCATGCATCATTAATACTTTAATTGCATATTTCTTATGCATAATACATAGCGAACATACTGCTATGTCTATAAAATGAAACCTAAATCAAGTTGATTTTGGCTTAAATCACAATGCTAGCACGTTGTTGTTATACCTAGCTAATGAATTAAGCTAAAACCAAGCCTTCAAACTCCTAGTACTTAACCATACGCACTTCTAGAACCATATATGCTATCACTCATAGTTTCAAACATATGCCCAGATAGCTCATCTAATATCGCATGCTTGATGCTTTTCTTTCAATTGTTAACCAACTGCGATAAGGAGACAATAGATATTGATATCATCTTAAAATTTTCCAAGGAATTAGAGGTGTTGAAGCAATGACCACAACACACTCAAGCTGATTAATACTACAGCCAAGCAGCCTACACTTGTACACTTTTCACCCAAGTTTCCAACAAAAGAATTTTAGTGACCTAGTTTGGAAAACAGAATTGTGTCCCACAATTTCCTAGTCACAAATCATACACAATTAATTATATGAAGACTTGTATAAAAATTTATAATTCCTCACGCGATCAACTGATCATTTCAACATAGCATATGCTGCCTAAAGAACAAATTTCCAAGCAGGTAACATTACTAGATTAAATATCACAGCATTTCACATCATAGAAAATTCAATAATATCTATCAACAAAACCAAGTGAGCTAAAGTCAGTCGACAATCAGGTAACTCTTGTTTATAAAAGAATTGGGTTTATTGCTTCTGGTTTTCTTGGCATATTGACTACCCGAAATCTTTTGCCTAAAAAAATACCTGAAATTTTCATGTAGGAAGTGTGAGATTGTATTAATTTGCGTATATTAGAGTATTTTAATGGTTAAATATGTGTTGGTTATCATTTGGAATGTGAATTTTAGCATTTGGCATAATATGAGAAGTTGCCTCGGAGTGTGTATATTCGTTTTAGACGAAAATGTGAATTAGAATAAGTCGGTCATTGAATTTTTTTATTGAAAATTAGATAAATGACCTCCGTAAGTTAAACCTCGAGAAATGCGTCAAACTACAAAGTTTTTAGCCATGTTTTCCACGAGCATTGCATTTAGTGCATTTATATTTAATCATTTGAATAATGGAAATCATGATTATATACATATGGTATTAAACTTCGAGAATTTGAGAGAAAAACCTAGTAGATGCAGGGACCATTAGTGAGAGTGGTTACCCTCTTCTTGTTGTGAGTAAATTTGTTACATATATGAATATATATGTGTGTGTGTGTATATATGAATATATATGTGTGTGTGTATATATATATATATATATATTTATATATGTAGAACCCGTAAAATTTGATTTAATTTAATTATATTCAATTTTGGAATTAGGGACAAAATTTTTGACTTATTAGGTTTCGAAAGAATTGGTCAAAGTTAGGCAAGTATAGTAAAGCCGAAATTTAGGCAAAAAGTGCCTTAGATATATATAGACCTAAGCATATGATTTTATTTCTCTATTATTTCATGATAATTATAAATGCTATAAGGACTAAATTGAAAATATTTTTAAAAACTACGGGCCAATGGATAAAATTTTCATAATTTAGGGGAAAAGTATAAATAGTAAAAGATTTGAGGCCATTCTAAAATATTATATTATGACCCAATGATGTGTATTACTAAGTCAAGTCTAATATATTTCTAAGTAAAGCTAATAGGGTTATGCAAACCCAAATTTAAATTAAATAAATTTAAGCCCAAGGGTGCATTTAGAAATGAATTTATTTTCTTTACAAATTACTACAAGATCACCACCCTCCACTTGTCATAATCTCCACCCTCCATGTGTGACATTAATTTAACCAATTTAGATTATTTTTTTAGGATAAATATGGACCAAATGAAGTGGAAAATGAGGTGGCATGCATATTGGCCATTAGATTAGGTTAAATAATCTAAGTCCTTCATTTGTAAAGGTTAAATAAAATAAAATATTTCATATTTAAGTCTTCAATTTAGACAAAATTTAGACATATAAGAAGTCAAAAACGTAAAAGACAAGGAGAAGAAATAAGAAACAAGCAAAATGTGGGCCCACTTATTTGTATTTAACATATAATTGGTTTTTATTTTTATCTTTATTCTTTCTTTCACTCTAGAAAGCTTTAAAGAGTAAAAACGTGGAAGCTCAAGATTTGCTTTGTTTAAGTCTCCATTCATCTAGAATTTTCTATAATTAACTAGCATAATTTAGACAAAAGAAGAAACAAAGGAAAAACATGAAAGGAGGGAACAAATAAAGAAACCATGAGCAAGCTAAGTGGTGGAAGAGAAGGAAAATTTACCAAGCCAAGGTGAAAGGTGGAAGTGGTGGCTGAAAACAAAAAAATAAAGGGCAATGAGAGTGTGGCTAAAATTAGAGAAGGAAGAGAGGGAGAGAGGTGAAAAAGTATAAGAAAGAAAAGAGGAGAGAGAGAGCTTGGTTAGTTGGTAAGTTGTAAGTGTATAAGTGTGTTATTTGATTTTGAAATTGTATTTATTGTTTTATTTTTTGTTAATGTTAAATTGATGTTAAGGCATGAATTTGAGGTTTTGTTACACATATGAATGTTGTGAATATGATTATATATGTAATTGTGTGAAGAAGGGTTCATGATGATGAGGAATGAGGGAAATGATGATGGTGGTGAAGAAAATGCATGTTGTGTGCAATTTTAGTTTTTAAAAATTAGTGTTAGTGAGTGATACGTATATGACATGGCATAATTTGAATTTAGGGCTTTAATTGATGACATTAGTGTTCAGCAGTGTTGTATATGTGTGTAGTGTGGCAAAAATAGTCGCTTAACTAGACGAAAGGTGAGCGGTCATCATACTCTCCCATATGAGTATTTAGAGAACGAAAAAATGAAAGACTTAGGTATGGTAGGTCTTGAAAATAGTGTTTGAAATTTGTATTCAAACATAGGACAAAATTCGGATGTGGGGCAGTGCTGAAAACTCGAGTAGGGCTCAGAAAAATGAGGATTTAATGAGTTTCGAACCTCGGATTGAGGCACCATAAAATTCTATAAAAACTAAACACATAGAATATAACATATCTAAAAATTAGCTTATTTTGTAAAGAGATGAGATCACAGGAAAATACAAAACATGGACGTTCTGTGGAGACCATACTGTATTTTTTGGAGCCATAAGTCAAAAACTTGGCATAACTTGGGTAATTAGAGTCGAAATCAAAATCCGCAAAGTGTGTGGAAACTAGACTCATAATGGAGTTTGTCACTCAAAACCTAGATCATGATATGTTGTCGATTTTGAGTGGTGCACAGTTGTAATGAGCGTAGGGAGTATACTGTAAAATGAAATGTTACCTAGAATAAATAAATTAGTTAGTGACTTCAGGAAAAATTCAGATTTGATATAATAAATAATCCAAACATATTGAAATTTTATTAGGTGGCAAATTTAAGCATATTATATATTTATTTATTAGAGAGATATGTTATATTAAATTCTAACAAAGAATTAATTGTAGTTTGACAACTCGAGCGTTTGACGCCAACACTTCAAATCAAATACCATAGCGTGTAACAAGTGAGTAGATAGACATGTTTTCAAGTTTTTAAATGAAATGATTTAAATATTTATTTGTTTGCACCAATTTTTGGAATTATAAATGAATGAATTTTAATTTAATAATCAATTTAAGTGTTTGTTTTATTTTGTTTGATTTTCCAAAAATATTGTTTGAATAAAATGTGTACACGTAAATGTTTAAGGACTATTTTGGATTACTTAACTTTTTATGAATTCAGTGCTTATGATTATTTTATATATGAAATGAAAATAAATCATAATGGGAGTAAGAGTAAAATTTAGTAAATGTATTTGAACTTCTATGATTTATCTTCTGTGGATAGAGGATTTGAAAATGAAATGATTTTATATGGATACATGATGTATATAATGAACATTGTGAAATAGATTTTATGTTTAAATGGTGTATCGTGCTCTTAGTAGCGCACCTGTACAGATGTTCCTCTCTTACTTGAGGGAAGCGTAAAGGAGTGAGATAATGTTTCTAGACATGGGTAAAATTTTTACAGTGGTTTGATTTATGATTAGTGGATAAGGAGACCTCACCAGGCTATAGCGGTCAGGCAAGTAAGACTGAAAGACCAGGGCCGTTACATTTTTGGATAAGTTGGTGTTTTACACCTTACCTTTTATCCAGACTAACGCTAACGAGATGGCTAAATAATTTGTTTTATTTACGAATACAAAAAAACTAGTTAGTAGGTCTTGAGATATCTACCAAGGATGTCTAGGGGGATAGTTTATTGGCAAGCCCAATTTATTTTAATTGAAACATCCACAGACTTGAAATATAAAATTTGTTTCTATTCTACGTATTTATTTATGAGAGCATGAATTGAAAAATGTATATGCAAGTTTATGTTGAATTTAAATCGTATATTGTATTTGTCTTATTTGAATGAATTATTTAAAATTGTGTTATGATATATTATATTTTTAAGGTAATACTCTTACTTCTCTTTTAAATATTTTCAAATTATTAATGTCCATCTATTCACTAAGTTTTGTACTTACATTTTATTTTAAAAATATTTTCAAATTGTGCTAACTACGAGGAGGTCATCAGTCTACTTCCTAGGCTTAGATTTGGTTGAGGTTTTGCAGTGTATTGAAGGTTTTGGTTAGATATACAGTAATCTTTATTGTTATGTAAATATATTGTAGATGGGATCCATAAACTTTGTATAATTTTGGTATTGTCAACAAAATTAATATTACGAATATGGTATATAAATATGTGTTTATATATATATATATATATAATGCTGTGAAATTTTCTGTATATGTATTTGATATTAGAAAATGTGTGAGCCTTACACACTCGTGGGTAATACTAGAGGAAAGTATACCTCGCGGGTGTGTGGCGGTTGTTACGTACTGGGGTCTATGGATCGGGGTGTGACAATATATATGTATACACTTATACGTTTATACTGTCATATGTGTGTTATACATAAATGTGTGCTTGTGTGCTAGACAAATGAATTTTTTGTTAAAGGAAAACTTGAACCAAATTTGTTTATATATGTTTTACATTGATATTGAGATAAAATATTTATTTAGTCTGCTATTGACAATTTATTTGATATAAATGATGAAATGACCTTAAAGACATAATTTATTTATATGATTATATCAATGATTGAAATTGATTTTATTTATACATATATATTGATGATGAGGCTGGTAGGTTGGATATCGATATATGGCTAATGGGCTTAATTATTTACTATACTTACAAGAAGGTAGCCTATAGACGGACCTATTGAGAGGTCGCATGGGTAAGTGGAGTCATATTAGGGCTAGAAGAATATCCATGGCAAGCCCACTAGTGTGCCGAGCACGAATGTATGAATATAAATACCCTATGGAAAGTCCTGGCGGCTTGAAAGTGATATATTTAAATTTAACGATATGACGAGGATAGTCACTCGTGTCACCAAGTGATTACTCGAGGCTAACATCAGTGAGACGGACGTATTTTTATAAATGCATGTTTTATAGAAAATAAGTGATTTTATAAAGCATGAAAAATAGTTTTCTATTTGATAAGAACTTATTTGCATATGATTTTATGCATAAAAGAATTACTGATGGTTTTTGAAGTTACCTCAGCCAAGGTAGTTTTTAAGAAAGTATGGTCAACCTAGTTTTTGTTATTTAAAACTGTTTATAGACCTATAAACTATTTTCTAGTTATTTGATTAAATGAATATGTATATACTTTTGATTATATTGTAAAGTAATCTCAATTTCTAGGATTTAGAAATGTGTATGCATGTATGTATGTATGTGTGTGTATATTTATTTACTTACTAAGTATATAGTCGTATACTCACCCCTCGCCTCTTGCAACTTTCAGATTAGGCGCTCTAGTACTCGCTGGATTAGTGGTAGCTGTAGAGAGTCTTCGGCACTTTAGATATGTTTTCTCTTTGACTCATATATATTTTGTTTTCATCGGATAGATTTACTTAGGTATTGTAATATATTTATAAACCAAATGATTTATGTAAATACTTAAGTATGTTCAACCCAACTGGAAATGATTTCCATGATAATGATGTTTTACTTATTTGTTATGTGTTTTGGATGATTTGATCAAGGATAATCAGTTTTTTTTAATGATCTCATGGATGGGAGTTATTGATTTATTAACTATGGATACATGTTTTTTTTTTTTTTATGATTGACAAGATAAAGGAAAGCCTTACAGGCTCTCTTGATATATTATGGGTATATAAGATGTATAATGAGGATTTGTGACAGTTGTCACTAGTGGACCTTAGGTTTTGGGGCGTGACACAATGAGCCTTAGGCCTACAAAGTGTAACACAATGGCTTAGCGAAGGTCCCACTAAAGACAAGTGGAATCCAAGGCTAATCTGCGCTTACAAGATCCTAACCATGAAGTGACAAAGATCTCAGGCACAACAAGGTCTAAGACTTTTTAAGTTCAACAAAAGGTCCCAGGCTTAAACATAGAATTCCGAAACCTTCTTCACCAATAAGAGTCTCAAGTACAACATGACAAAGATTTCGAGTAGACCACTAAAGCATGAGACCATTCTTATTAGAAAAATAAGGTCTCAAGTAAAGTGTGAGATTTTCGAAACCTCTAAATAATTACGTATCGCCATAGGATTCAAGTTCTTTTTGGACTTTTCTATAATAAGAATTTGTGGTTTAGCAGATGTATTATGTAAATAAAGCTCAAAATCCCATGGTTTTTATAATATCAATGCTTATAAAGTTAAATTTTCGTTATTTCCAGAATGTTAATAAGTTTGATATTGTGATTTCCAAATTCTTTATAATCTTAATAAGTTTGAGAAATCTAATGACAAAGAGAGAGAATAGCCTATAAAAGGTATTCAGGTACACACGTTAGAATACATAAAATAACTTTGTATATATTTTTGCTGTCATTGCCTTCTTTCTTAAATACAAAAAAATATAACCCTAATTTAAGCAACGAAGGGTTTTTGCCAAATCATCAGTTTTTACCTTTAAGCATTTTCTGTGATTTCAAGTGAAATAACGATCGACCGAACAAAGGAGATTGATTCGAGAGCACAGAGTTCCTAGGAGAATTTTACTGCATCAACATATTTATTTATTATTAATAAGAAATATATATTTTTCTTGATCAATTATAATCAAATATTATATGTAAATGCAGAAGCAAATAGAATGGTGGTGAATTGATATCTTACAAAGGGGCAATGTAAAACTAACTCTTAATTTTATTGTATTTTTTATTTTTATTTTTTTGTAAAATCTACTTTAAGAGCTCTATATTAGTTATAATTCAAAGATTCAAATTTTGACCGAAAATAAAAAATTAATAGTAAATTATTTATAAAACAACACCAATTTTTATCATTATTAACTTTAAATTAATTGATCAAAGTTATTCAAGAAAGACTCGTATCATAGTCATCATTAAAGCATATTCATTAGAAAGACTCATATTATAGTTATTTTAAATAAATAAAAAATCATATTAAGTTATTCACTTGAAATTCGAAAGTCTTACATGAAATTATTTTAATAAAACAGTCAAGTAGAATGATGCTTGTTATTTTGAATTTTCTCATTCAATTATTCAATCAATATGGTCGTTGGTTAATGTTAAAAAAAAATATGTATATGTAAGTGATAAGATTTTATTAAATGAAGTATATGAATTAAGCAGCGAGAGCAATTTCATACAAAACTTTCTCTTGTAACTAATTAACTATTGTGCAAGTATACTTATTGTGTTTAAAAATGCTCATGTTTATTAGATAATTAATATTTATCAATTGCCACACACCTGATAGTTACTTATCTTATTTCATTGCAACTGATGGGTTCAAAAACATTGTACCACAGATTTCAAAAAATACTTGTAATTTATTTCAAAATATATATTCGAGGTTTGATTTATTATGCTGCTAAGAAATAGGAGGAAAAAAAGAAAGAAACTGATCCATCAAATCATGTAAAAGCATCACATAGTCCATCAAAGATTTTTACTATAACAAAAGCTTCATCTTTGTTGCAATAAATATAGATATTGAGCATTCATATGATAATTCATTTATTTATTTATCAATTAATAATAAAAAATCATTTATTTAAAAAAGGTCATCCGCTGATTAGACACAAATAAGCATATAGAATATCTGGATGTTATCATCCCATTTATTTGTACACTTACAGCTAGAACCTCAATCATCTGTCAAATTAACCTTAGCTAGTAGGCGAATACCAATCGGGTGAGTATCAGTCGGAAGTAAAGAAATGTACGATCTTCCGGCGACCATCAAGTTGGCAGCCTCAGTCGGATGAGTTGCATCCCAGAATATGTAATGAGCTCTGATAGGGCATGGTGTGCTAAAAGGAACGCATGTCAAAACACCATTATTCTTCGCTATATTCGCAACTTTGCAGCATGGAGTGTTGTTCACTGCTAATCCATGTAAACCAACCAATGGAGGTGAAGAAATTCCGTAAACATTTACATAGGTAAATTTTGCATCCTGGTATCTGTCATTGAAGTCATCAACTAGGGTTTTAAGCCTTGTATTGAATAGTTGGACTGCATCGTTTACGAAGTTTGCACATAAAGAACCATTTGTGCCATACGTAGCAATACTTCCTGGCGTACAACCAAGTGGACCAATTCCGAACAGGGCTACCTTCCTTGCTTTCTTGCTGTACAAAATCTAGTTCCAAGAAGAAACACAAATGTTAGCTTGCTAGAAATAAGAGAACTGCAGAATTTTCTGTTTATTTCAAAATCGACTCTCCCAAATATATATACATAAACATTTTGAAGGATAATCTAAATGATTTGGCCTTTTGTTGTGGAAGAAAGAGTGTAAGGGATCGATACCCTCACACCGATTTGAGAAAAAAAAAAATTTGTATTTGTATTTGCGAGCAGGATAGAGGGGCGTTAGGGTGTGTGAAACTTATAAACTAAGTTGACGTTGATTTGGTGCAAGTTTAATTGCCCAAATCAGTGTTAATTTCACCTGTAATTGGTGAGAATATTGTTGAATGAGAAGTGTGGCATACTGCTCTGGCGTGTAGAGGCGACTCGTAGGGTAAAACTGAGGCATCAAGTAATTGTTAATGAAATCGTTGCTGCCCATTCCAACTGTATATATGCATTTCCTCAAGTGCTCTTTAGCTTTTTCTTCATCTCCCAATATGCTTACTATGCGTGAGATTGAAGTTTGGTGATTTTCTAACTGCTTATTCATGCTAATTACAGTACCCTGCGAGATTAGGACAAAATGTAAATAATTACTAATGATAAACTTATGATGAAGCACGATAATATTATATTTCTCAAGTTTTATAATCTTAAATATATATATATATATATATTATTTTAGGTATACAGATTATATTCGAGGCCTAGATAAATAGAGGGGTTAGAGAGAAAAGCAAATGGTGAATTAAGCAAAGAAAAATAAATGAGGTGGAGAGCCAATTGAGATACAGGACTAACCTCTATTTGATTCTTCTATTATTTTAAAATATTCTATAAATTTTCTTAAGAAAATACGAATGTATAATATAACATAAATAAGGTTTTCAAATCATATCCGGCCAAACTGGATCTATATGTATATGATTTGGACTACAGCTATGTTCCATGATTTGACTATTACAAATCACGAAAAATCAGGTATCCGAACGTGGTTATTTATCATAAAGGAATCATTCAAATATTTAATTATGTATAATCTTAAATAATTATGTATCAACGATCAAAATTTTTTTCTAATCTTTTCAATTCTTAGGTTTAACATATGTTTTAACATATGTTAACATTTCTCTTAATTTTTTATATTCTTAACTTTAAACTTTAACATATATTGATATGTATCATAATTAATAATAAAATTTTAAATTATATCTTAATATTTTTAATTTATATCGTAAAATATAAAATTAATTTATAAGTTTACTAAAATATAATCTACTTAAAAAAATAGAAAAGAATAGGAAATGATCTTTATCCATCTATCAAACAACTTTATATATACTTGTCACATCTTTATGAAATTATTCTTATGTATTCAATCATGAAAGAATAATTTCCCTGTACATAGAAATCAATAATAGGAAATGTTTAGCTAATAAAATGTTGCATATATTTACATATTCCTTTTGTTTTTGACATGCCTATGCACTTTTAACATGGGAATTTAATACAAATTAGTAATGTTATGTACCAAAACAATACAAATTAATTTGATGTAAAATAACACTATTTTTACCAAATTTTTATTTTGTAAAATATGAACGTGGGCATTTGAGAATATAATGACATGCATTATTAAGGTTTATAATGGAATAGGGCTTTGAATTACGTACTAGGTTCTTACTTGCAGTTTCATCCCGAATCCCAGCTCCTCCAGATGCGTAGTTTACACCCCTAAGAATATCCCGACCGCTTACATTTGCGAAAGGTTGAATGTATTCGTCAAACCCTAAAAGTTCAGCT
Source organism: Cedrela odorata (assembly GCA_035584115.1). NCBI lineage: Eukaryota > Viridiplantae > Streptophyta > Magnoliopsida > Sapindales > Meliaceae > Cedrela > Cedrela odorata. The sequence goes on from JAXCLQ010000008.1 coordinate 6,638,787, forward strand.
GCATGCAATGCAATAACTACATCTCAGTTAACTTCATCACCAACAATATACAATCTCTTTAAACACTGGAATATTTGTCAATGGTCTATTATAACCAGCTTTTAGATTATTTCAATTATAATACAGCTCATATTTTTATATGCAGAATGAATATTTTCTACATGGAAAATGTTTAAGCACAACGAGAAAGAAGAAGAAGAAGAAGAAGAAGAAGAAGACCTATAATATCCGCTGTGTTTCGACCGTTGGTAAATCGTCCAGTCGGCAACCCTGCAGGAAAGTCAACCCCATACGGTGGATAATCAGCTTTAGCCTTGGTATCAAGAGCATTGTTATTGCCATTATCGTACAATGAATCTCCAAAAATGAAATAACAAGGAACTTGTAGTTCTCCATTAATTATAAACAAACTCGACGAGTTCAAAATCATCATCAACACCATTACTAGATCTAGATGCCATGTTTCCGGCCACATCCTCGCCATTAACAGAACAAAAAGTTCAAAATATTTAACCCCTAAAAATCAATTGAAATAGAAGAAGATGAATTTGTGATATAGAAGAAATAATAAGCCAAGAGTGTTTTTGAAGAAAATAGAAGTCTACGGTGACATTAGAAATATATAGCAGAAAAAGATCGTCGTGGCTTTGATGATACGATGGAATTAATCATTGTTATGTATAAGAAATGAAGTAAGGAATTTGACCAACATGAGAAGAGGTAGCCATTTGCCAATACAAAACTCCAGCTAATAAAATACGATAGTATATATGTATATATTATCTCCATTAAAGTCGTGAATGCTTCTACTTCATTTGTTTTAAAGGGAGACAACTAGTACTGATTAAGCTAGCTCACCACAAAAATATTCCAAAAAGTAATTTCAATAATTTGAAATATTATACATTAAAAATTTTGTAAGGTTTAAATTACAAGCACCCAATTGACTCTGTGCTGGATTTTGGTTAAAAGTAAAAGATTATTGAGCACGTCATTTAGATTTTTGGATCAAGTAATTTACATCTTATGTGCTTATTGTGAGGGTTGATCTATGGCCTAATCATGCGTTAAATCTCTTAAAATTTTTATGTATCACATAGACAAATTAAAACATATATTCAATATATGTCAAAAAATTAAGCTAAAGTATCAAACATACATTTTCTTAACTTGATTTATTGATGAAGAACAAACTCAAAACTATAAGTTTTCTTCAATCTGCACCACCAAGTGCATCAACGAAAGCTTAGTCAAATGGGAGAAATTTTCTATTTTCAATTTCCAACTCTTGAACTTGAAAATTTCTTCCCCAATTCAATTGAATTGGATTTAAGTCTCCTTTTATACTTAGGACCCTTAAGCAAATACTTATTTAATTGTGCAAACCCTTTACAAAATCAATAATTATAAATTTTGCTATTATCCGTTAAAGATACTATTTGCGTTAGTAGAGTATTAAGTTATAATTAATTGGATAAACCCTTTGCAAACTCACTAATTATAAATTTGTACATCCTTATCCATTAAAGATACTATTTGCATTAGTGAAGTATTAATTCATAATTAATGTAAGGTTATGAAGAATAATTTCTCATAATATTTTGGTCATTAAATAATCAATATTATCTATTAAGCATATAATTTACATTAAATTACATATAAGTATAAAATGATTAATTCTTTAACAACTTAAATAATTCTTAATATATATATATATATTAATATATATATATATATATATATATTTCAGCCTCATATTACTTCTGAAGGTATTAGCCCTCATTTAGATAATATTTAACTCTCTCCCATAGTTTTCTAATGCACAAGGATATTGCTGTAACTATGAAAGATTTATATGGGTTAGCCGTGAGTTGTATCTGAACTCTTCGGATTTGAACTATTCAACAAACTCAATGACTGTGAGTAACATCTAGTAATGTGCTACAACTCCAAACCGCAATGAAGACTTTCTTTATCAAACCTTACTCTGATTGTACATAATGTGTGAATAAAATATTTTCGTTGTCCAATCTTAATCAAGGAAAGATTTATGGATGTCAAAACCCTAGTGTCATTTTTTCTACGAAATGTCGATCAATATGTCTTAAATTCTCCAACACGAATTCTTTGCATGGTTTCCTAAAATTTTCTTTAGTTAAAGACTTTTAATTTCAGACATTTATAGATACTCGTTTAGAAACTCAACCCAACCAAAACCAGCAAAAACTCTCGCTTTGATTATCAAGTCAATAGATCTCATCTTGATCATCATCCGAAGGCTAATATGAATAATGTATAACCAAATCGGCTTTTATACAAGATATGGCTAGTTTCGTACGTATACACCATATGAATTATACTCATTCATATAAGCCCCGACTCTAATGTCTCAAGTTAGAATATCACTTTGCATATTAGTACAATCTCACAATAAATAATTAACTACATGCATTACCACGTGATTTATTGTTCTTTGGTCACGTTCGAAAAATAATTCTCTAATTATTTCTCCATACTAATGCCTTTATGATATGACTCTAACTATCACTCGCACTAATATTATCTTATGATATTAACTGACAGCATCTAATATACCTACTATGTGATATGACTATTCAATCAATATCATATTCGTAGAAAACAACTTTGATAATTTTATTTAAATATTAAATAAATTATCTAGACATTTCACACATATACTTTATTATATAGCATGATTCAATAAAGAAAGCAGCTTATGTATATGAATAAAGAACTCTTAAAGCAACTTATATATATGAATAAAGAACTCTTAAAGTAGCTTATGTATATGAATAAAGAACTCTTCTTTCATTGATAATGTTAAATAATACAAGATTTGTATCGACTAAAATTTTATGAAATAATTATAGCAAAGTTTCAATGACTAGAATATAATTCTTTTTCAAACATTATAGATAAATAATTTGAAAAGTGAGCAATAATATTGACTATTACAATGTCAATATGGGCTTAGAAAATAAAATGTAAAAACAAGCCCATTTAAAAAACAATTTTAGGAAAAATGGATCAAAAGGATTTATAAGAAAAATGGATTAAATAAATTATTTATTAAATTAATGACTTTAGAGTATTTAAATGATAATTGGACTAGGAAAATTAAAGTGCAAATTAAGCCCAAAAAATTCATATGAACAGTAACTGACCCATACTTGTATTTAAGTAAACCCATTTCATTTTAAATGCCTCATTTTTTTGTGTATTGACTCATTAACTTAGCATTTTTAAAAGAAAATTAAGACAAAGAGGGGAGGGAGACAGAAGGAAGACAAGAGAAGCTTTACTTGGGTTTTATTTCTTTTCCCTTTTGAAAATTTAAAAAATGAGAAACATGGAGAAGGTGTTAGAAGGAGAAAGTTGAGCAAGAATGGGTGAAAGGGAGAATCAACAAAAAGAGAGTTGAAAGGGAAGAGAAGAAAGAGCTAATGGTGGAGAAAGAGACCTTGGCCGAGATAAAGGAGAGGGAAAGAAGAAGAAATTCCGTGAAAGAGCAAGGGAGGTTGGTTGGTTTCAACAAAGAGAAACGAAAGAAAGAGAGACAAAAAGCCTTGTTTTATTTCATTTTTCCTTAGATTTCAAAATGGAAAGAGAGAAAAACACTATAAAGGAAGGGAGAAAGAATGGAATAGGAGGAAGAGATGTAAACTAAGATAGAGCCAAGAAAGAGAGAGATGGAAAAGATGCAAAACCGAAATAGAAAAGAATGCAAAACCGAGAAAGTGATCTTGGTTAAGCGAGAGCTTGGGATTGGACTGAAATGGTAAGGGAGAAGAGGTGATAAGAGGAAATTCGACTATAGAGGAGAGGAAAAAAAGGGGGGGCTAGAGGAAAATAGCCTTTGATTCTTTTGAATTGTTGATTTTTGTTTTGAGTGGCGATTTTGGTGTTTGAGTTAGAATGTTAAGTTGCTGTGAAGAAAAGAAAGAGAGAGCAAAGAATGAAAATAGAAGGCACAACATGCTCAACGAAATACCAAAATGAGTTACGAAAATGAGAACCAAGGAAAGAAAAGAATTTCTGAATTTTTAGCAAGCAAGATTGTCAATCAGAGCACTGCCAACTCACTTAGATACGATTAGGTTAAATTCCAACAAGTGAGTGGACTAATCCTATCTTATATAATTCTTACATTTCTTGGTCTTAAGAAACCCCTTTAGAATTGATAAAAAGCGTTGGGTTTATATAATGTGAGATTGAGCTTAAATTTCAGCGAAAATCGGACTAATTGTTATTTTCAATAAGCTGAGTTTAAGTAAAATGATTGGGAGTGCTTAGTGCATGTTTTATGGTCTTTTTAAACAAATATTAACGTGTTTAAATTATGAAAATGGCCCTTAGGGCATTAATCTTTATTTATGTTGTTTATAAATTGAGATAATAGTGATATAAAATTGAGTCGACAAAGTAAGTATATGTGTATGATATATTTTATATACATGTAATATTTCTGTGGCTATAGCATGTAACCATGGTGATTTTTGGTGATAGCGAGGGTATGTGAAACATTATGAATTCATAGATTGGGAGTTGACTTATGACATGTGAATGAATAGTTATATTTTCTAAATAATTATTTAAGCTTAATGATGAAATATATGTGATGAATGATTTGATTAAATTATTAGGATTACGTTGGGCATTGCTTAATAAAGTTGTGATTATGATGAACATAGGAATGATTATTGAGAATAATAAAGTGTTGAGATACTGTAAAGATATAAATAATAACTTTGATTGTGCCATGTGAGAAATGATCTGAAGGTCTGTATGTTGATTGGTTATAGATAATTTATTTCATTAAGTTAAGATGTGAAAAAGAGATCGCTACTTGAACTTAGTATTTGAAATACAGATGCAAGAAACCTCGATTAAATTTGTTAAATATGCTTGATGTATTACTCTATATAATTTATGACTATTTTGGATTATTGAAATTATTTCTTCTCAAATATGTTGATGACGTTTGGGGTTAATGAAATTTACGAATTGTGATTGTGTTATATTCGTTGAAGAAAACGTAGTAAGATTAGTGTGAATGTTATAGAAGTGGTGAATTATCATGAGCTAATGAGATGTGATTGGTTTATGATTTAAATGATTATACAAGAGAACAAGATCGATGGTTGAGTGAAGGGATCTTGACGTATTTCATCTTTTATGCCATATTATCAAATTTATTGTTATATGTACTAAGAAACAGTTTTTCTATTGTCACATATTATAACTATTTATGAAACTGTGGAATTTTGAATTTTTATATAATGACCATGATTGTGAATCAAGTGCATTGTTTTATGGATTTCTTACAATTTTATAATTAAAGCATAGACTTTGGAAATGGTCTTTATTATGCATTTATGGAATTTGTAAAACTAATTGATTTGTGATATCAAAGTTATTGATGAAACTATTTTGGAAAATATTATTTTTTAAAAATATGAGTTGAAAGTACAAGTTGATTTTGATGATAAATGATTTTAAAAGCATGATTTCGAGTTTAATTTTCAAGATTTTTGCCCCACAAGGTCAGAGACGTATCTAAAGGGGACGACGATACATAACACTTGCATGTTCATTTATGTGTTTGAGGGGACGATGAAACGTAACGCTATTGAACACTGGCCTTTTCTTAGTGACTTGGGGAATGACGATACGTAGTGCCTCAAAGCACTAGAGATTCCAGAGTGATATCTAGGGGGATGGTGATTCGTAACTCCCCTAGATATCGGTGTGGTACATTGATGTATTTAAGGGGACGACAATGCGTAACGCCCCTAAATACCTAAAATTTCTGTGTTATGATTTAACAGTTTTGAAATTGTTTTATCATAGCAAAACCATTTTAAAACATGGCTTCGAAACCAGTTTTCAATGACATAATTGAATTTCTTCATTACAGCATGTTACTTATATGATTTTAGTATTTAAATTCCAAATGGAAATTATTTTCAGCAAAAGAGGATTTTCTAAAATATGTATATTTTCTTATGTTATATTATCCACTCATTGAGTGTCCTAAGACTCACCCCTCACTCTTTCAGTTTTGCATAATGGATACCCGTTTGAAAGAAATGAATGTTATAGTAGAAAGGCAAAGCCTGTAGAGGCAAGGATATGCACTGTAATCACTAGGGTGTTATGGTCCATCATGTGTATAGTATCTAATGTGTTTAGTTAGAGTTGTATTTAGGTAATTATGTAAAAATGTAATCTAATGTATCAGAATTTGTAAAAATAACAAATTGTATTTATGTTGTGGGTGGGCATGATGCCCTTTGCGATGTATGTGTATGTTATTGGTAATTATTGTTCATGCATTTGAATTATTGTACTTTGGTTGATAGATAAACAGGTTATGTAAGGCTCAAGGTGGTAGGGTGGTTCTATCACCTACCGATAACATTCCCAGACTAGGGGGATGTTACAAGATCCATAACCTTGAATCCGATAACATGAATGGGTTTTGGGGCATACACTAACAATCTCTCACTTGTATTAAAGTCATTCGCTGTTATATCTTATGCCCATCTTCTCAAGATGTAGGTCCAGTTGCTTTAGTGTTATCGCCTTAATGAATGGGTCAGCGACATTATCCATTGAAGTTATTTTCTATACAAGAATCTCTTCAGCTCCAACGAACTCCTTCAAAATGTGATATTTACGTTGAATATGTTTAGACTTTTGGTGTGCTCTTGGTTCCTTTACCTATGCAATAGCTTCGGTATTGTCACAGAACACGATTATCTGATAACACATGGAAGGAACGACACGTAGTTCAGATACAAACTTGTGTATCCAAACAGCTTTCTTTGCAACAATATATTCAGCTTCTATAGTGGAGTTTGTTGTCGTCATCTATTTGAAACTCTTTCAACTGATAGCACCTCTATTACATATAAAAAATAATCTGGATGTAACTTTTTATAATCCACATCTTATTGAAAGTTAGAATTTAAGTATTCTTGAATGCTCAACTCTTGACATCTATAACTTAGAATTAAATCCTTAGTCCTCCTCAAGTACTTAAGGATTGATTTTACTACCGATCAATGTTTCTCGCCTGAATTGGCCTGATATCTGCTCATAACACTTACAACATATGCTATATCAAGTTGTGTACATACCATTGCGTACATCAAACTACCTATAGTTGAAGCATAAGGTATAGTACGCATCTGTTACGTCTTTTCATCGGTCTTTGGGTTTATCTCTTTAGAAAGATGAAGTCCGTGATTGAAAGCTAAGAGACCTCTCTTAGAGTTCTCTATGTTAAACTTTTTTAACATTTTCTCTATGTACAATTTCTAGGATAGTCCTATTAGCCTCTTCGCTCTATCTCTATAGATGTGAATGCTAAAAACATAGGTCACTTCTTCTAAATCTTTCATTGAGAAGGTTCTAGATAACCATAGTTTCATCTCAGTCATCATGCTCGTACATTTTTCATCAGTAATATGTCATCTACATATAATATGAGAAACATGATACCATAATTTTTAACCCATTTATAAACACATGGTTCATTTGAGTTTTTCTCAAAATCAAACTATTTGATCACCTCATCAAATCGTAAATTACAGCTTTTAGAAGCTTGCTTTAATCCATAAATGGATCAATGCAACTTGCATACCTTATTTCTATCTACAGTGAATACAAAACCTATGGGCTGCTGCATATAAATATTTTCCTTAAGATATTTGTTGAGAAATGAGGTTTTTACATCCATCTACCAGATCTCATAATCATGATATACTACAGTGGCTAGCATAAACCGAATTGACTTAATCATAGCCACGAGTGAAAAGGTTTTCTCATAATCCAACCCTTGTTTTTTAGTATACCCTTTTGTTACTAGTCGAGCTTTATAAATCTCTACCTTGCCATCCTTACCAATCTTTCTCTTGAAGATACACTTGTAGCCAATAGAAACAATTCCTTCTGGTGGATCGACAAATGTCCAGACTTGGTTGACATACATAGATTAAATTTCAGAATTCATTGCCTCTAGCCATTTTTTTGAATCTCTATTTAGGATAGCTTTTTCATAACTTATAGGATCATTACCACAATTAATTTCTCCCACTAAGAACAATTCAAATTCTTCCTCATAGAGAAAACCGTATTGCTTTGGAGGTTGTAATACTCTAAAAGATTTTTGAGCTGGAACTAGGACTGAAGTATGTTGACTAGACTATCCAACATCAGCATCGTCAGTTTGAGCCTCTAAAGACCCTTCCTTAAGCTTAATTTCTCTTCTTATACCACATTCTTCCAAAAACTTTTCTTTTAAGAAGTGGGGATTTCTACTAATTGAAGCACTTTGATCAAAAGGAAAGTAGAAATAATATCCTAAACAATCTTTAGGATATCCAATAAACTGACTCTTTTATGATTTTACATCTAGTTTAACATAAGCTGGATAGCCCCAAATTCTCATATACTTGAGATTGATTGGGCTTCTTTCCACTCTATATCTCATACGGAGTCTTTTAGACTGATTTTGACAAGACTTTGTTAAGAATATGCATAGAGTCTATAGCACATATCTCCATAAATATAATGATAAAACTGTAAAGCTCATCATTAATTGCACGGTATCTAATAGGATACGATTCCTCCTTTCTGCTACACCATTCAACTATAGTGTATAAGGAGGAGTAAACTGGGAAATAATATCATTTTCTTTCAAGAGTTCTTGGAACTCTATACTCAAGTATTCCCCTCCATGATCTGATAGTAGAATTTTAATACTCTTTCCAGTTTGGTTTTCTACTTCATTCTTGAATTCTTTGAATTTTTCAAAGCATTCATATTTGTATTTTATCAAATACACATACTCATACCGTGACTGTAATGACTCGAAATTTTTATATGGTAAGCTATTATCAAGTATGAACGGACTAGAATGAAAAGTTTTCAAACTTGAGGGGCCAATAGTTAATTCAAGGAAAATTTTGGAAGAGATGCAAAATAATTATAAATGTGGGGCAAAAATCTAAAAACTAAAAGAATGGCCCAATATTGTAGAAATGAAGGCCTAAACTCAAAGCCTAAGAAATGGTGTATATGATAGCTCAATCTCAAGCCTATAAGAGCTTAAATTTGGCATGCAAATTAGCCCAAATAATAATCTTAAAATATATATAGATATTAGTTTATTTTTGCTAGAATTTTCTTTAGCTTTCTAGAGAAATCAAGACCAAGTATAAAATCAAAAGAAAGAAGGAAACATGGACGAAAAACAAAGGGAAGCATACGGGAAACATAAAGAGATGGGGGATATAAGAAAACCAAGAGAAGAGGAAAAGAAATGGAAGGCATTATATGTTCGATGAAATGCCTGAACCAGATATGGAAATGTGAAAGGAAAAGATGGGAGGAAGAAAAAGTTGGTTTTCCAGCAGCAAACAAGGTTAGTATGTGTGTTAACTTGTGGTTTTGAAGAGTATGAATTGTGTTGGCATGAATGGCATGTGAACATGGTGTTATTGGTTTTATTAGTAATAAAACTATAGAGATAATGCATTATTTATTTATTTAACAAGTAATATGGCTATTTTAATGCATGTAGAATGTAGATTTAAAGTGTAACTATATGATATGTAGTGGCAGAGTTGAGCAGAATAAAGGGTAGTGAATTCGCGAGTAAAAATGAGTGAGTATTAATTAATGATATCCCTGAATAGGGTTTAAAAAAATGGAAACTGAGCGAGTTCCAGACATCATATTGACAATCTACAAAATTCCATGAAAACTAGACAAATAAGGAATGACAAAGTCGAAAACTATAATTTTTTGTTAAAAAACGAATGCCTAGAAAATTCAGAAAGGTAACTGTCTTGTTTGCATCATGTGTCAAAAACTATTTGTAACTTGAGTAATAGGATCCAAAATTCGAATCCGTAAAATACAGGAGAAAGTAGACTCATAATAGAATGTGAAGCTAAAAATTTAGGTTGTGATACGTTGCCGATTTAGCATATTGCGAGTTTAAAGTCAATCGCTGTGCAGTAAACATCACTTAGGTCGACCGGAATAGAAATTTCAGTTTGGGTTTAGTAATTCAAGTTATCTTAGTTTCATAGAAGTAAAGTACACGTGTATTTATTTATTTATTCATCCAATCATGATCATGAAACCTAACATAAGCCATTATTGTAGATCGCTGATCAAAACACTGCCGACGCACTTTAGTACAACTTGTTTAAATCCTAACCGGTGAGTGGACTAATTATTATTTCAAATTATTCTAAACTTACAATTATAGGTTTTTAAGAAACCCTTTAGATTTAATTAAAATGTTGGGGTAGAGATATATATATATATATATATACATACATATTGTTGATTTTCGGTAGGCCTAATTTGTGTGAAATTATTAGGAGTGCTTAGTGCCATGTTTTATGGTTATTTCATAAAGATATTATAGTGTTTAAATTATGGAAATGGTCCTTAGGGCATTGATAATTATTTCCATGTTCGATTCATAAATTCGATATAATGGCAATGTAGCACTGAGTTGACAAATACATATATGTACAATATGATATAAATATATTGGATTATCGGTATGTTATATGTGTACAGTTCCGAATTATGGGAATGGCTCTTGTGGCATTGATATTTATTTATACGCTTTATTATAAACTTGATATAAGGGTGATGTGGAATTGAGTCGGCAAAGTATATGTGTGTGTACGGTATATTATATATATACACATTTGATTTTTCAGTGGTTATAGCGTGTAGCCTATGGTAGACTTTAAGATGGCTTATGACATGTGTAAATAATTATATTTTCCAACGAATTAGTTGAACCTAGTGATGGAATACATGTAATAAAGAATGTGGTTTAATTCTTGAAATTTCGTTGATCATTGCTTTATAAAATGGTGTCTATGTTGAATATGATGACATGTCTTGGAAATGTCGATAGTGTATTGCGACATTGTAAAGATACAAATTGTGGTTTGAATTAAAATCACCATTTTGCAAATTTGTGATTGTTACAAATATTAAAGCTGCTGTTACGGATGTGTTAGACTGTTGTGAACCCAAGAGTCATGATTTGGGTTGTGTTATTTTGAGGATGAATGCCAAAATTGTTACGGTTGTTGAAACCATTTTCGAGAACGTTGACGGTAAGTCAAATATTGTGAAGTTATGGAATGCAAATTGGGTAATGACATGTGAGAGAGAGACATCGAGATGGAAGGTTGACTTAATATATATATATATATGATTTATGCATTTCATAAAATCAAAGGAAAAGTATAGTATTGTTATCTGATATTACTTTATTTTAAATTTATGATTGAGACTTGGATTTCAGCCATAGATTCTAATGTGTATACATAGACAAGACTTGAAAATGAGATGTTTTATGATCTTAAAGCAGAGTAGTGAAATTATTCCTTCAAAGATAAAATTGATGTTTTTTTTTTTTAAGATTTTGCCCTTCGGGGCCAGAGTTTGCCTTCAGGTTGAAGTTTACTTTCGGGCCAGAGCTTGCTTCCAGGCCAGAGCTTGCTTTCAGACCAAAGCTTGCCTTCGGGCCAGAGCTTACCTTCCGACTATAGCTTGCTTTCGGGCCAGCGTCTACCTTCAGGTCAGAGTTTGCCTACGGGCCAGAGTCTACCTTAAGGCTAAAGATTGCCTTCGAGCTAGTGGTTTGCTTATAGGCCAAATGTTGCCCTACAGGGCCAGAGGTTGTATTCTAGCTGGCTATAACACATCGCAGACTAGAATACCAAAGTCACAAAATTTTCAAAAAAAAATTATAACCATTTTTTCAAAATTGGTTTTATTATTTCAAAACAATTTAGATATGACATTGAGTACAATTTCTTTTTACTATTGCAGTTTGAAATTACTTTAATATAGTATGTCATCATAGTGATTTTAATTGTTTACAGTGCAAATTTAGGTTTTCTGATAAATATATATTTCTTTTAAATATAATTTCCATTCACTGAATCTTCCAAGACTCATCCCCCACTCTTCAGATTTTTGTAGGTCTAAATCCCTAGTGAAAAGTTTCAGCCTTTGGAGATATGGACGAAGGAGGGGATACCCACTGCAGTCACTATGGTGTCGTGGTCCATCATATACATAGTGTCTGATGTATTATAGTTAGAGTTATATTTTGGATAATTATATATAAATGTATTCTAATGTATCAAAATTTGTAAAACTAACTAATTGTATTTATGTTGTGGGTAGGCATGATGCCTCTTTGTATTATATACACAACATTAGTATTTATTGTCGTGCATTTGGAGTATTGTAAATATCTAGACAGACAAGTTAAGGCTTAGGGTAATAGGGAAAATTTTATCACCTACTGGTAACATCTCGAGTTTGGGGGATGTTAAACCTCGAGATGTTACACCTGGACATGGACCAAACAAGGATGTTTGAGCATGATATTCATATTTATATGCTTGTATACAATGATACTCTAATATATATGAGTTATGAACAAATAGATGAATATATGCAATTTTACTTCTTTAAAAGATATATATATATATGTATATGTATATGTATATGTATATATGTATAGAATGGTACTTTAATATGAAGAAATAAATAATTATGTGAAGTTTTACTTTCTTAAAGTACATGTATATGTGTATAATGAATCTATCACCTGTCTGTAACATCCCGAGTTTGAAGGATGTTACACCTAAACATGGACCATGTTGGAGATATGCCTTAGAACTAACCGTGTTATGTAGTTCAGAATTGTTATACGTGTGATAAACAAATCAAATTGGATTTGAATTCAATTTGGAAATGAATTGTAAAATGCAAGAGTTAAGAATTAAGAGTTAAGTTAAACAATTTTTCCAATTCAAAATGAAGCTCACTAGAAAAACCAAAGGGAAAAAGAAGTATAAAAAATAAAAAAAAATTAGGAAGAAAAGAAAGAGATAGAAAATGGTTTTCATTTCTCTTCTCTTCCCATTGATTAGCTAGGGTTTTTCTAAGTGTAGAAAACTTAGTATTAGCTTGGTGAAGCTAATACCCATAGCTTAGAAATCCTATTAGGAAACTAGAATCATCTTCACCAATCCAACATGTGGATACGCTTGGAGGTAAGTGAGGAGCTTGATTTACTTTTCTGAAAAATCAATTTTAAGAAGTATGACTTCTAATCTTTGTATTTTATGTTTAAAATGTTTAAATTTTATAATATGCATATATACATGTCATAGTCATTTGGGAGCCTTCCACATAATCCATGTGATAGTCGTAGCTTCCTGCAGGCAAGTGCGAGGGAACTTTTCCCTGAGTGCGCACGTCGCCGCACTGTTCATGGTGAAAACAAACACAAAACATTTTTATGCACATTTTCTCCATAATCACACATATATGTCAATCTCATTACATATATGTTTTCAATGCACCAACACTTGATATATCAACATATTTAACACATTTCAACAATGCACCAACACTTGATATATGCCAATCTCATTGCATATATATATATATATATATATTTTCTTTTTTTATTATTATTAAAGGATCGATACTTTTCAATCAAATGATCAAATGATCGATAAATTTCTCAAATGATCGATACTTTGCAAGTCAGTAAGTTTAAAACTATTTACGAACTCAAACAGATCGATACCTTTTTCAAATAATCGATACTTCGCAAATCAATGAGTTCAAAATTATTTATGAGCTCAAACAGATCGATACATTTATCAAAGGATTGATATTTCGAAGTCAATGAGTTCAAAATTATTTACAAACTTATCCACCATGGAATCCAATCCAATTTTCCTCCATTTTCAAGCAAATCAAATCAAACACCCTAATAGGCGGTGGCTGTGGGGTAGGCGGGCCGACAACGGAGGCCACTGTAGGTGCCACTAGTATGGGCAACGCTAGTGCCTCGCTCTCGAGGTTGCCACTGCGGCGGCTGCCGTAGCACCACCCACGATCACCGCCAGCCACCACAAAAAATTCCTAATTTTTTTTAATTTTCTTAAAATGACTAACAAATATATTAGTAAATTACTTTCACAACAAGTCATTAACAAAAAAATTCAAAATTTTCAATAATAATACAAACAAACTTACATTTTTCTCTCACCGAAAATTGTTGAGAGAGAATGAAAATTGTTTGTTTTACATTTACATTAAGAAATTTTATGTTTAAGTGTAAATTGGTTATAAAGATAAAATTTGTACAAATTTTATAAAATTAGTTTATTTACTAAGATTAATTTAAGATTGGTCATAAATGTAAAGAAGTTGTAAAATAAGATTATTTTCAGAATTTTTCCTAATTAGAATATGTAACTGATATTTAATATGTGCTATAAACTTAAAATGTAAACACTTGTAACATCATTTTATAAAAAATTGTACATCAAAAATAAAAAATAATTAAAAATTTTTATAATATTAATAATTGAAGTGATCATAATAATACAAATTGTTTTTAATAAATTAATTATCATAATTTAATATCTTTTGCTCACAAAATTAAAAAAAAATACCAATAGGAAATTAAAATTTTTATTAATAAGAAAAACAATTTCACTTAATTAAACACATGAATTGCTTCCTTAACATTAAATCTAATTTATCATAAGTTTTTATAAATATTGACTTATGAAGAAAGAAATCAATATTTAAGAAGGTCCTAACGATTAAAAAAATTATATTACATTGATTGTTTTTTTCTTTTAATTTCTTTAATAGTTCAAAAATTATTCAATATGAAATACTCGGCAATTATGCTTATTTTGATTTTTATAATTATACTCTATAAATTTCTCTTTTTTTTTAATTTTATTTTTTTGTTAAATTTTAACTGCTTATTAAGAATACCTTTTATTTAATATTGTGAGAGAAAAATTAAAAAATATTTCAACCAAAAAAATGGAAGAAGAAAACTTGCTAAGCGCATGACTCAAACTCAAAATATATATATATATATATATATATGTATATATTATTACTATTATTATTAAAAGTTATATAATAATTCAAACCTTATTAACCCATACCCTTTCGACTTTAAGTCTATTTTGTTTGTTATTTCTTAATAATAATAATAATAATAATAATAATAATTTATTTAGATTAATTGTTACAAATTATAAAATAATTTTATCTCATAATTTATCTAATTTTTTTAAATGAAAATAAAAATATTTTATTTTAATTAATTATAACAAGTTGTAAAATATTCTTATTTTATGTGTTTATTTTAAATAAAATATTATGTTTTGATTATAAATAAATAATATTCTATTGGGTACATTAGTTATTATTTTTTTTTTTTACTAATATGAGTTATTAGGATTTATTTATATATAATTATAATTTTATGAAATAAATATATATTATTTATAAATATATGATTTTTTTTAATTTACCTTAATTAATTTCATAAAAACCATTAAGATTTAGGAGCTACAAGTAAATTTTTCAAAGGGACATATATTGAGTCAATAAACTAATGGAGGCATGAGTTTTTTTTCTCCAAATTTGAATTTAATATTAAAATTAAAATATTCAAATTAATAAAAATTTAATAGAAAAAGTAATGGTAGGAGGCTAAGGGAACTCAGTGGTAGGGTTTTTTTTTTTTTTTTAACAATATACACTAGGATGAGATAAAAAGAATGGAGAATCGAAATTTCAAAAAGGAATGATATTCAATTTCAATCAGATTTTCATAATTTAAAATAATATATTCAATTTTTATTTGGAGAATTGAACAATAATAAGTCTATAAATTTAAATTTTAAATTTTAAAATTAAACTTGTGCACATAATCTATTTTTATTTTTATTAGTTGAATTAACCTTCTTAACTATTTAAATTAAATATTTTCAATTAATTAACTATTGTTTTGTTATTTGATTATTTTCTCTTTCGGACAACAAAAACAACAAAGGCCACAAGTAATTAACCTTTTGAGTTCGCTGCATAATTTTATTTTTAGCTGTACATTAGAAGAAATTGCTTCTGTTAGGCCTAGTGATTTCTGTTTCTAATTTTGACTAGTTGAGAGATATGTTTCCTGTAAAGTTTTCTTTTGGAATTGATGGTAATTCTGTTTTCTAGTTTATCATTATTGCACATGTTGCACCTGAATTTGATCAATTTATTTTAGGGCGCAATTAGATTTCTTGCAAAAATGGAAACATCTATTTGCATTCTTATGTGAATTTTTTTAACAATTTCTTTATTTAACATGGGGCCAGTACTGGCATGGTGTTGCAGTAAATTTGATGTGGAAGCATATGATGAAGTCTTAAACTTGACCTATTCATAAAGTGAACTGACTCCAATTTTTGTTGCCCCAATGCTGTGGTGGTTTTTTCAGAGTGAACAAGTAGTTGGATAATTATATGTTTGTTGCTTTTGCAGCAATTGCTGTAGAACCCAATGGACTTATGACAAGCATAATTACTTTATTTCCTGAAAATCTGTTCATTACCAATAAGAATATGCATAATGTTTTTTAACGACTGTATTTATGTTAAATCGACATTTTTCTACACTTACTGAGGATATCTGGTTTGACATGGATCAATGGAATAGCTGTACTGTTGCAACCTGGACATATTGAAGTTAATTGTTTAGCCAGAAAATTCTTTTTGGAGAATTGAATGGTTTTAAAGCTTTCAGATAGTAGTCTACTTATATAAACAGTTTTTAGAATTTGACAATAATCAATCTCTTAGTTACCCTAGTTCAGTTAACCCTTAATATGGGAACTCCGTTTATTTAAATCTTTGTCAGAATCTTCTCTCTTGTCATGTATAATTTTCTAGGTAATAATATTTCTACATTTTTCTCATTTTATCTGGCCGTCTTCAAACGTAGAAATTTTTTGCTGCAACATTTGTATTGATTCTGCATTTGTTTTTGTTGTTTCTTCTGACCTTTGTCTTTTAAAAAATAAATAAATAACTTATGAAAATTTTGTTTGCAGAATTGGAATGACAGATAATAATGGTAACGACACTTTGACATTTGTTAATAGCTCAATTGGAAAGCTTCCTGATCAACTCCTAATAGAAATTTTTATCCGAGTCCCAGTCTCAGAGTGGACCCAAATATCTTGTGTTAAAAAGAGGTGGGCTAATCTGTTTCGAGGAGAATGCTTGTGGCAAGCTGCTCTCAACAAGACTTTTCCCTTGGCTGGCCAAGCTAAAAGGTGGCCTGGGCCCATTCCCTTCCTTGATGCCCTTTTGTTCCTTTTTCTCTCACTTGGCCTGTCAAATTGGCTTTTCTATGTAGAAAATTTTGTTTTGGTTTTCAAGAATGTACACTCTGGATAAAGGTTACTACATGTGAAACGAAATCTTCATAACTGAACAAACAGATAAGAACATACAAAATGCTATTTATTTTCGACATTGAATACTCTATTTATGTGGACTTTATGTGAAATTGTGTTTCAATATACATGCATATAAAAGATTAGTCTCTTTATTTTCCGAAATAAATAATGTTGCCAACTTAGTGATATTCTAAGTCATATTCTGTTTTCAGGAGATACATAGCTTTACATGTTAGTAAACATATATTTTCCCTGGACGGTGACATAAACGAGATTGTGGGCCATACTTATCTGTTTTTGAAAGAGCAACTTGAACCCTCAACCATGCCACCTCCTTCAGGAGTGTTGCATGGAACACTTATTGGTACGTTCTCCCATTCCTCTTTCGCCTTTTTCTTGTGCGCTGTTATTATATGTTTTTCGATGCAGATAAAATAGACAATCTTTATGCTTAGGTACTGATGCTATATAATTATTTTGGCCGGCACTTTCTTTTGCCTGATAAATTTATGTGCTCACTTATGCTGCATGTAACTAGAACTATAGAAGAGTTAAGTCGAGTCATGTACTTCCTAATTCAAGTTTGCTTCCTTTATATTTGAAGCAAGCTTGAGCCAGATGCAAACTCAATGCTCAAAATATGCTAAAGCTTGATTCATCAGATTTATGAATGCGCTCAAGCTTGTTCATGAGCTTCAACCTTTTTTACTTTCTTTTTTATTTTCATGATTCACTAGGACGTGTGACCTTTTTTTCATGTTATTATATTGTGATTGATAAAATTTTTGTCCTGAAGAGTTCCTAGAGCTCAAGCATTCTCAATACCACCACGTCGTTGGGTTTTGGCAGATCAGTTTATTGCTTGTGGCAAATCGAGAGACATAGCACATGAGCTTGCTTCACAAATCTGGTTGGCTGTTCTTGACAATTTGGAGGAAAATGAGCAAACATTTCTCTTACTTAAACGTCTTGCACTAGAGGACAATGTAAGCTACCATTCAAAAACCCTTTTTACCTGTTAATTCTCAGTAAAAAATACTGAAATCATGCTGAAACCAACAGATGAAATATAAACATTCTTAATGCTTACAAAGATATATACATAGACGCATATACAAGGTATGTGTTCAGTGAAAAATCTGGAAAGCACAGATAGGAAAAATGAGGGTCCTTGATTGTGTCGTACTTAAGAAAGGACCTAGGATGAGAGTGAATTCTCTCGAGTTTCTTCCTCCGTGCCCACTGCTATCCACAACTGCGTGCAACAAAGGCAAAGAAATTTCCTTTTACTTTCTCTGACATTTGACTTTGTTAACCTATTAGACAAAAACTTAAGCTTTTAGGTCAGGACACAAAATTAGTGTTAAAGACAAGTCTCGACATGCCCCCTCACATGAAACGTGGATATGATAAAATATTAAATGCAGGGCGAGATCAGGATAGGTGTGAATTCAAGAAACTGGGCAAGATTAGGATAGATGTAAATTCGAGAAAAGAAATAATTGAAATGAAGTGAGCAAGTTGGGGTTTGAACATTGGACCTTGGCTTCCATGTTACCAAAACATTGGACCAATGAACTTAGGCCCAATATCACTGTTAAAAACATATCTTAACAGGCATAACTATAAACTCACCTCCCTAATTTTGACAGTTGCAAAATTTTCTATTGAATTCAAAAAAAATTTGTAAACCTCTCTGATCTACAATTTTTTTGAGACCTTTCATGGATTTTCTGATGGCAAGGGATATTTTTGCCTATTTCAAAACTAGAAGACATGTCTGTAATTAAATCAAACATCAGGACAAGTGAATGAAATTTATTAAAATTTAATTCTCATTAGCTTATCTGGAGAACTGTATTGGGGGTGTTTTTATCAAGCCGGTTTCAGTTCCATAATCAAACCAGTCAGCTCGATTTTTTTCGATTCTAGTTCCAAAAGTTAAAATTCAATTTTTATCGGTTCGATTTTAGTCTTTGTTCTACAGAGTTTGGACTTAGAACCGAACCAATGAACTGAATGTAAAATCGAAATTAAAATCTAAACCGATTTTGAAACTTAAAAAATGAAAAATAAAGTATAACATAAAAATTAATAATAATATTATTAAAAGAAATATTTATATAATATTAATATATAAATTAATATGAGAATATTATATTATTATCGTATTATTTTTTAGTATCTTTTATTTTTAAATAGGCATATATGTGATAATAATATAATACTATAACATAAATTTACAGAGATAAAATTTATATAAATTTTGTCTATAATAACACTAATTTATGTAGTCGAATTTTATTATCTTTTTTAATTAGAGAAATATATATTATAATTATATCAATACATCTTTATATCATATATGCTTAGTGGACACAAAATAGATTATCAAAATGGATGTTCAAAAGAGAATGTTATGTGCAAAAGAAAAATTTATGACAGGTAAAATTATTCTTTATAACTCATAGCCTCATTTTCACAATTGTGGAACAAAACAAAAACTAGCTAATAATTTTAGATTCCTTAATGTGATGTGTCATTTCAAATTTTAAATTAATTCAAATTCAATTTATTAATAAAATGAAATATGACAAATATAAATAAATAGTTTTTAACAAAAAATAATTGTACAGTATAATTCATAATTTAATATCAATATTTTATGTGATTATAAAAAATGTACTATTGTTATTTTATAATATATAAAACATGATTCACTTTGTACTTGAATTCTGTTAATGTTAATCTTGATTAATAATATGTTTAAAATTGAATTAACCTATAATTATAAGATGAAATTATATATAAGTGAGCAAGTAATTAAATAATTAAATATCATAAGTAATAATTTAATATATTAACTAGTGTGACAAAATAAATCATTTGGTGATAGAACGCAAAATTAGGTTCCAAAATTAAAATCGAAACTTAAACCAATTATGAAATATAGTGTAAATCTTTTTTTTGCGTGAAACTAAGAGCTTATTTGTATATTGAGTGAGCAAAATAAGACATTTTGGAGTCGATTGGAACCGAACGGAAATAGACAAGATAAGTTTTGATTCTAAAATTTGATATGTATTAAGTGAGCAAAATAGGGTATCTTGGAATCGGTTGGAACTGAAGCGAACTGATAAGGTAGGTTTTGCTTTTAAAATTTAGAAATTAAATTTTTTTAGGATAGGTTATGGATATGAGTGGAACCAAACTCATATCATGTTTTATTCACCCGTAATCTGCATTAGACAAACCAATGACCTATTTTCATAATAACAAACATAAGTGGTCTTAAAGTACACAAGCATCAATAATTTCCAATTATGTTTGCTTCCCAAAGAAACTAGAAAGGAAAAATAGATTTGCGCTTGCAATGTCGTTACTTTTTCCAAATGCCTCTGTTATATGCAGGTTTTTCTTCTACATCGGATTACTTAATCTTTTATCCTGTCAACCTACTGCAGGTTTTTCTTCCATATCCGTACTCTAGATCGAACAAAGTGCTATGGAAAGTGTTTGAAAGGCTCTTTACAGGTTTTCGTGACTGCTTCAATCAAGTAGATTACTACGATGTATTGACATGTGCAAAGAACAAGTTTCAGGCAATACCGTCTTTATGGTTAGGTTATTAATCCTTCTCAAATTGTGTAGCACACAATCAAAGTAATTTGAATAAATGATCATAGCTCTGCTGCATGTCCGACAAAATTGTGCAGTAGATGGAGTGGAAACCTTGTCCCTCCCTCAACAAAATGATACAGTATATGTGTGATAGTAATCAATGAATGATTGGGAAAGTTCCCCCAAAAAAATGTGGCTAAACTCATAAGCTTACAGAATAGATATCTATCCCTTTTACCATTTCTTCATCTTTGTAACATAAAAATTCTTTCCCTGTTTGGATTCTTGGACTTCTGTACAAACTGTTAAAAAATATCTGATTTGTTAAATCAGTTTGTTGTAAGTTCTAAAGTTGAATTGTAAGGAGCCTTCAGCTTCTGCAGAAGTTCAAATTTCGTATACCTACTTTCTAGGCTCACTGTGCAGAAGCAAATACTACTGACTGACTGAATTTTGTTACAGGAAAGTTGAGTTTTGCAGGTTTTGCTGCCTCTAGCATGTAAACTAGAAAGCTGAGTTTTTTTCAATTTTTTAAGCATATCCCTTTACATTAAGAAATATTGTCAATGTCTATGTTTGGTGTTAATCATGTAAATCGATTTCCATTTCATGTATAACTTTGTGTTTTATTTTACTTAAGTAAATCTGTGAAATATATGTCATATGTTTTAATAATAAAATAAGGGTTTAGCTTTATCTTTTGTAATATTTATGAAATAAAGGCTGTTGAGTTTAACATCTTTTCAATCCTTTTAACTTAATTTTTTTTATTTAAATTAAGAAACAAATTTTTTAATTATTAAGTTCATATAATTTAATAATTAATACTGGCAATTTAGTAACCTATTTACTCTTGAATTGTGTAAGGTTAATGGATAAAAAATTTGTGTCAGTATTTTCAGTTAAAATTTTAAGTTAAGGAATATATAGAAGTCTAATCAGTGGTTAATTCTCCTTTTATAAACCAAATAACGATGCAGTAAAGAAATTATGCTAATGTTTTTTTAAGTCATTTTAATAATTTGGCATCACAAATTTTTTCAAAATATGTTCATTAATGACATAATATTTAAATTATCTCAAGGAATCTAGTTCTTTTCCCACTAACCTTGAAAATAATTTATTTAATTTAAATTTGTACATGAGATCAAATAATTATAACGAAAAATAAACATGAAATCAAATTTTATTTTCTACTAAAATTCAAGTGTTGTTGGTATTTAGATCAAACATAAAATTTTGATTTTAACACTTGATAAATTCTTTTAATAAATTCTAATTTTTTTTATTATATAACATTTTATCTGTAAAGATATAATAAACAAAAATATTCAATTTGACAAGTATATCTAAAAGTTATGAATGATATTATATATATATATATATATACAGAGAGAGAGAGAGAGAGAGAGAGAGAGAGAGAGAGAGAGAGAGAGAGAGAGAATTATGACCGTACAAGCCCATTTTTTATGCTCAAAATTAATAATAGCCGACTTCAATTTTTTTTTTTTTTAAAATTTGTGACCAAAACAAGGGCTTTTAAAGGAAAACTCCCTGACTTCAACAGTTAGTTTTTACATGTTTCTTTTAACTTCGGAGAAAAAAAAAATTAGAATACAAAACCTATGCATATGTTCTAGTATTTCAATCTCTTTTAGAATGACCAGTTCTCTAAAGATGATAGGTTGCACTAAATTTAACTTAGTAACCATAGTTTTCTACAAACCGCTTCAAAATTAAGATGAAAATATTGGATCTCTATCTAAAATAGATTAATATGCAGTCGTACTATCTCCTAAATATATAATCTACTCAAAATTTCTAAAGAATATATAGATTTGATAAGTAAAAAGTTAGCAGATTTGATTAATTTGTTCTCAATCACCTAAATGCTTTCATAACTCTTCCGGGTATTCGATAATCCTCTCACAAAATCAATTCTCACATGTTCTCATTTTCACTCAGATATTGAAAGAGGTTAAAATAACCCTACTGGCTTCTGATATTCTGCTTTCACTTGTAGACATACTAAACATCTAGTTACAAATTTTTTCACATCTTTCTTCATCTCATTCCACAAAAAATGTTTATGCAAGTTTTGGTATATTTTATGCCACCAGAATGTATACTAAATTTTGATTGATGAGTCTCACTAAAAATGTCATTTCTTAGAGATTGATAAATGATACAAAAAGTCTACTAGCAAACCTCCACCCACTAGAAGAATCAATTGATTATCCTTCTATTATATCGCCTTTCTCTAACTTGACACAAATTGATTTGGGTTCAAGATCATTCTATGAAGCTAGAATTACCTTTTGGAGGATATTAGGTTATTCTACCAAATTAAATAAACAAGGCTGATCTTCTACCTCACCAATTCTCAAATTAAATTATTCTAAATAGTTACATATTTTCCACCTATGATAAGACATGTTTGCTAACATTTCTCGTGATTTCCTACTTAAGGCATCTGCTACTATATTAGCCTTACTAGAATAGTATTGCAAGATAAAATTAATCTTCGAAATACTTCATCTACTTAATTTCTCTCAAGTTAAGTTCTTTTTGGGTAAACAAATGTTGAAGACTTTTGTAATCCGAAAACATCTCAAATCTTTCACCTTACAAGTAATGCCTCCATAATTTTAATGCAAAATAGTAGCAAGCTCAAAGTCAGGTGTAGGATAATTATATTCATGAGTTTTAAGTTGGCATGAACCATACGCCAGCTATCACTCTCCCTAACTACATTAGAATATAACGAAGTCTCATACGAGAAGCATCATAATAAACTATATATTTTATGTCACGCTTAAGAATAATTAAACATTGAAGCTGCTATTAAATGATTCCTCAATTCCACAAATGCTTGCTCACATTCGTCATTCCATTTAAAATTCACCCCTCTCAAAATTCACTCCTTTTTTGGTCAAATGAGTTAAAAATATCGTTATTCAAAGAAATCCTTTACAAATATAAGGTAATTGTTGGTGAAGTATGCCTTATAAATCATTCATGTTGTCAGTTTCAAGGTACTTTATATTGAATCACTATATATTATGTATTATACATTATAATAATGTAAAAATTATTTCTAATTCATATGTTTATGTTGTTTTCTCTTTCCAATCATAATAATGAATAGAGTATACATATGAATAGTCTAGATAATATATTTATCTAAATTATTTCTTACATAAGTGGTATAAACCTGGCATCTATATTACAAAGTAGGCACACATAATATCTCTCGTGAATATCATGAGATGATATTAGTGCGGATGACAATTAAAGTCATGTCATTAGGGCATTAGTGTGGATTAATAATTAGAGAACTATTTTATGAACGTAATCAAATAAATGATGAATCACATAGAATGTATGTAGTCAATGGTTTGTTATTTAATTGTAATAGTGTGTCACGTGATCCTTTGACTTGAGATATCATAATCGACATTCAATATGAATGCACATGGTTCTTATGGTGTATGCGTGTAGGACTAATCGCGTATTGCATAAAAAGCCGGTTTAGTCATGTGTTGTTTATATTGAGATGGGAATGACTGTTAATAGAAAATTTGTTAACTCGATATACAGAATTTTGAGTTTCCATTAGCTTAGTTCGATTTTGAGTTCCCAGTCAAGTATCGATAAATGTTTGAAACCTAAATCCCTTGCTATGGTACATTATAAGTCACATGAAAAAGTTTCATGGTGACAAGTTTAGTGTGTGGTGACCGATAAACCGAAAAGATACTGAGTTTAGGGTTTTTGACATTCATAAGCCCTAACTTAGTCAGGATTAGACTAACAGAAAGATTTCACACACACTGAATATGCAATTTGTAAGTCTTGTCCTTTGAGCATAAGGGTAAAGTAGTCATTTGTATGACATTTATTTTACACATGCATGGAAATGGTTAGTTGACATAGTATCGAGGCTTAGGTGAATTTAAATCGAGTTAAATTATATGAATAAAATGAATTTGATGTTATGATTTGGGATTTTTCATAAGTTGGATTTTGGTATATTGCCTACGCTGAAGCATTCGGCGATCTCGGTAGCCAATTAGTGAACAGGATCAAAGGGCAGTGCCCTTATTGGGAATCGAGGGCAGAGCCCCTGAAAGGTAAACAAAATTAATGCTAAGAAATGAAAAGAAAATGGTCAAAATCTATCATGAGCATAAAGAGATCGATACCTAGAATGAAAATATCGATACATTGTTCAAATGTATCGATACATTGAGAATGCATGTCGATAGTCATTGAATGGATTGATACTATGAAGAGAGAATCGATACTTTGTAGGTCAAAGACTTTAAAAGAAATTACAAAATGACCAGATCGATACCTATGAAGAAAGGTATTGATAAAATGCAAAACAGAGAGTTCGAAAATAATTACAAGATGGACTAGATCGATACTTTTATCAAAAATATCGATACATGTCGAGATAAAGAGTTGGTAAATAATTACATGCTGAACCAGATTGATACATTTAACAAATGTAACGATACATTGAAAAGAGAATGATCGATATATGAAGGCTAACGTATTGATATTCGAGATCAATGAAAATTCTAGAATCGAATTTTTAAGAAACGAATCAATACTTAGACCAAAGGTATTGATACATAGCCCAAAAGTATTGATATTCAAACCAAAAGTATCGATACATGACGCAGATTTGAGTAAAATTTGATGGATAATTTGGTCTTTTCGCCCACATCTATAAATACACACGAGAGGGATTAACTCCCTAGTGTCTTCTTCATTTGTACATTTTCCTCTCTCTCTAAAAACATCTCTCTCATTCTCTCTCTTAGTTTTGGCCGAATCTTTCCAACTGATTGGCTTATTCTTGCAAATGTATGTTGCCAAGTGATAACTCAACCCCCCCTCTACAAAGTGATACCAATTTTGGATTAAAAAACATCAAATAAAAGAACTAGGATTCGAAAAAAAATTGAGGGTTTCGCATTCAAAGACAATGCAAGGTTTCTAAGGATTTTTACAAGCTAAAGGTAGGCCTATTAATCCATTAGAAGTTATATTTTTGAAAATGTTACCGTGTTGAAACTTAGGGTTCACTGTTCATCTAAGATTTACTTTGATTTAGTATTGAAAGTGAAGATTTGTGTTAATTTTGGGTTAACTAGAAGTATATAATGATCATATACATACTTGATATTATTTGAAATGAGTAAATTCGTTTCTGACAAAATTGTGAGTTAGGAATACTCATTGTCATAGAATTTCATTTATAGAAATTGAATAAACAGCACTCGAAGATTAGCCTCGAGAAATTTGTTGTGTCAACTAAGGAATTCTAGACATGTATTATATAAGCATTGTATTTAATGCATTGTGTTTAATTATATAAAATTGTAGAATTCATTATATATGCATGCATGGTATCAGGTTTTGAGAACTCGAGAGAAAGACTAAGTGAACGTAAGAATCAGTAGTGATCCTCCCCTTATTGTGAGTAAATTTATATATACATATTATATAAATAAAATGCATGTGATATTTATATGTACGTTTGTGTGTGAAACAAGTATTTGGAAATATTGAAATGAAACTTGAAATGAATGTTTTACATGTACTTTACTTTGATATTGGGATATTTTGATTATTTGATCTACTATTATAAATGATTTGATTGGTATACATGTTGAGATAGCTAAGGAGGCTTGAATTGTATAAATATTTTAAAATCATTATTGAAAATAATTTATATAAAAGTTGTTATGACCAAGGAGGCCAGATTTGATTTATATGATGTATAATCATTGTTTTGAAATGATTTATAATTGCATGTATATTGGTGATGAGACCGGTAAGGCCAGTTATTGTTTATTAACCAGTAGGTTATGTTATTGACTGTATATACAGGGAAGTAGCCTATGGACGGATCTATGAAATGCCTCATAAATGAGTAGAGCCGCAATGGGGCTAGTATAAGAGTGAATGTTCATGGCAAACCCACTATGTACTGAACGCACGTGTGTGTATAGATGTGCTATGGAAAGTCTTAGCGGCTTGATATGGTTATCTTGGATTGACAGATTATGAGAACAGTCACTCATATCACCAAGTGACTACTCAGGGCCAATATCAGTAAGGCAGGCTTATTTTTATAAATGCACATTTTCTAAGAAAATAAATGATTTTACAAAGTATGAGAATTATTTCATATTTGATAAATCTTTATTGCATATGGTTTATGCTTGAAAAGCCCACTGATGGTTACGAATTTTATCCCAACCAAGGTAGCGTGCCAAGTACGTATCGCTAACCTGATTGATTGTGTTTTAAAACTATTGCAAACCAATGAAATGCTTTGTGTTCATTAATTTACATGAACATATATATATATATATATATGTATTTTGAATACATTGTGAATTCAATCTCAATATCTATATTTGTAAATGCGTGTGCATGTATGTATATCGGTATGTATGTATTTACTCACTGAGTATAGTTGTATATTCACTCTTTACAATTACAACTTTCAGGTTAGGCGCGTTAGTCCTAGCTAGTCTCTTGGTAGCGATAGAGAGCTTAAGAAATTCTTGGTATGTTTTCTATCTTGACTCACTTATTTAATTTAGAGTCCACTAGATATGTGTTTTTATTTGGATTTGTGATTCTTGAGAAAATATGTAAAATACTGTTTCCTAACTAAATATTATATAAAAAATTATTTTATTCAACCCATATGTGAATGGTTATCTATATTGATATTTTTATTTTTCCAAACATATTGTATATAAATTGATCACGAATATCAATTCTTTGATAATACTTCTATGGATGAGAGGTACGTTTATAAACTATTTTTAGGAGTTTATGTTTTACAGGAAGCCTTACAGGCTCTCTTGATGCATTTCGGATATATGAATTGTATCAGGAAGGTCTATGGCAATTGTCACAAGTGAACTCCAAGGTCGGGGCATAACACAATTGATAACAAAAAGGTTCAATAAAGATGTTCTTCATTGTAGTTTAGGGACTATGGCATATTGTTATATGTTAACCATAATCGTTGAGTTCGAATAGTTTGAAATAGAACCGAAAAGTTTAGTTTCAGCTTACCGTTAACATTACAATAAACTCGAAAGATCACAACCAATAGCTTGAAATTTTTCTTGATTAGATAGAGAGAATAATATTATCTGTAAGAAAGCTAGCATTCTTGATAATAATATTAGGCCGAAAAACTATAAACGATTTATACGTTAAATTATTTAACAGTTACAAGAGTTTTATAAAATTACCTAAATGTAATTTAAAGTAAATTACATTATTCCATTAATATAATAGAATATAAATGAAATTAAATAAAGCCAATCAAAATTGATTTAACTAATTTTAGGATAAGTTCATCATTAAAATGTTTAATGATAACAAAATGGTTATTTTACACTTTTACTATTATAAAACTTGTTGGACAAGTTTTGGAATATGTTTATCATTGACCAAAATTATGAGGGACATTTTGCTAAAAGGTGTGATACTATATAAAGAGATCATTTCTCATTTTTAAGTAGAATAACATAGAATTATCAAGAAAAATAAAGAAAATGAGAAAAACCCTCTTTCTCTCAACAATTAGCCAACCGAGGAAGTTCAAGGGTTTGAAATCTTAGAGGTTTCATAGTTTTGGAATTAAAATAATCTTCATCCAACACTTATGTAAGTGTTTAATGTATTGATTTGTTTATTTTGTGAAAATAAAACTCTAATTGCATGAAAAAAAAATTACATAAACCCTAAATGATTCACCATCCCTAATAAACCTATCAGTAATAGCATGCTAAACCTATAAAACGTCTGATCTCAACTATATTCTTCGGCCTATTCCAATTTACCTCTACTTTAGCATAATCAACAAAAATGCCTTTCTTTGGACACCACATTCCCAAAAAACTCGACTCCAGTCAACCAAAACTTACTTACTTTGTTTGGCATATAATTGATGTTCCCTCAACACTTGCAAAGTAATGAGCAAATGTTGCTCATGCTCCCTTTTGTTTTAGAGTATATTAAAATATCACCTACGAATACCACCACAAACTAATCATAGTAATGATGAAAAATTTATGCATCAAATCCATAAATGTCGCAGGAGCATTTATTAATTCAAATGGCATCACTATAAACTCAAAATATTCATATCTAGTACGACATTAAATCTTCAAAATAGCTTCATCTCTAACTCTTAACTGATTGTAACTAGATTAAAGGTTAATTTTTAAAAATAATCTAGAACTGATCAAACAAGTCATTTGTTTTAAGTAATGGATATTTATTTTTCACAATTACTAAATTCAACTGTTTGTAGTTTATACACAATCTTAAACTACCTTATTTCTTTTGTCTGTAGTTTATACACAATCTTAAACTACCTTATTTCTTTTGTCTATAGTTTATACACAATCTTAAACTACCTTATTTCTTTTTGGCAAATAAAATTGGTGTACCCCAGAGGAAAGTGCTAGGTCAAATAACTATTTATCTTGTAACTCTTGTAACTGAACTTTCAACTCTTGTAACTTAATTGGAGCCATTTAGTAAGGAGTCACAAAAATAGGTGCAGTACTATAATACGTCTCAATCATGAAATCTACGTCTCTCCTAAGTGGTAATCCATGTAAATCCTCAGGAAATACATCTAAAAATTCATCAATTACTGGAGTGGGTTAAGTTTTTGAATTATTAAAGTTATGATTCACTAGACTAGTAAGTAATATATATGATCCTTATAGCCAGCATAAGCATAGTAATAATTATTCTCTCCTCTTCCAAAAATATGAAACTAACTGATGGTTACTCTCTTTCTGTAACAATCCATAGTAATGTTAAAACATGAAAAACAATCCACTCCAAGTATCATATCATAATACAATATTTGCACCACAACTAACCTAAATGATACTTTATAACCACCTACATCAATCTCATAATTCTGACACATCTTATCAGGATTTATATTATATCTAATAGGCATTTAAACTGACAACTTTAACTTTAAAGGCTCAATTTCTAAGCAAGAAAGATACAATTTTTGAAGAAATAAAGGAATTCGTAGCACTATAAACAAATAATACTTTAACCACCTAAGTATTAAATAAAAGAAAAATATTTTCCACAATGGTTTGATCAGGTTAATTCACATTTCGAGTAATTGCATATATTCTACCTAGAGTCTTAGGCCTACCATGCCTCTATAATAACTGAGGTCTCTGAGAAAATTGCACATTTTGTCCTTGTTATGGCTGTCTACTTTGTTGAGTATGTTGCGGTACCACTTGAATGCTTCCTTGGTCAGAACTAACCATTTGACTCGATGACATCTCTAAACATTGACACATGTTTTGATAATGACATTGTTCTCCACACTCTAAACAAACTCTTAAATGCATAAAAAAAAAAAAAAAAACGCTGACTATCTTGAATCATTCCCTAATTAGAGCCAATTATTTAGTTTAGTATTCGCTTTAAATGCGAATACGTATTTTGGTTATGGTTTGATTTCCCACATTCAAAACAAACATCATGTATTACGAAAATTTTAAGTATCCTAAACAAGAATCTAACCTCTCATTTGTTTCTTTTCTTACTACTAAAGAAGTTTTTGATCTAAACTCATTTTCTTAGATTCTGTTATATGTTTAATCTCCTCTTCGTCTTGTTCTATCATCAAAGCTCGTTCAACAACTTTAGAATATTTTTGTAGATTCAACATTATGAGTTTATGACGAAGTGTCGATTTTAATCTTTTACAAATCATTTAAATTTGTCTTTCACCTTAGACATCATAAAGGTAGCAAATCGACTCAATGCCTCAAACTTTGCTTCATATTGTGCCACTGATATGTAACCTTGAGTTAAATGAATAAATTCATCTAATATTCTATCATGACATACTTAAGGAAAATACTTATTAAGGAAAACTTCTATGAAAACTTCTCATATTCATTCCTTATCTTGCTTTGTGATCTTAATAGTATTCCACCAGTGATTAACATTCTTAATTAACTAAAATGTTGCAAGTTTCACCTAAACTTCTTTAAGTACTTGCATTGCATCCAAGATTCGCCTAATTTATTCCACCCATTCTTCAGCAACTAATGGGTTAGTCTTTCCATTAAACGTCGGGATATTGAGTTTCTTGAATTCACTCAATGTTGACATACTCTTACTCTCTTCACTATTTTCATGGTTACGTGATTTAATAGCTGTGAAACCATGGAATGCAGTTATAAATTCTTTCATAATTCGGCGAATTCGCCAAACTAATCTCTTACTTAAAAAGAATATAACTTTGTTTCCTGCAATTAACCATAAAAGCTATTCCTATATTAACTACAAGAATTTACAATCCTCCAAATGATTGTCAAAGAAACATACAAAAAAATAACAAACTTAACTCACTAGAGTTATATATACAAAGGTGATAAATATACAAAAGTTAGAGATAAACAGCTTTGCCTCTTTTTACTCAATTCCTTATCACTTCACATAGTTCTTCTCAACAATAATAAGTTCAAAGAGTTCCTTCATTCTAACGAGAAAGGGATCTAGCATCACTAGTTTTCCTTACTGGTATCACCCATTGAGTTAACTTCACCTATTAAACTATTCTTACTTGTTGAACTAATTGAAAGAGATATGTACCCTTAAAGCCAATCAAGATGTGATTTATGATTATAACTTTATAAAATTTCTTGTAAATCTTATGATTAATAAAATGAGTATTATTTATTATATTATTTTATATCAAGTTAATATGTATGTTTGATTTACATGTATTGATAAAGTTCATGGAATATACACATTGTTATAAAGAGTTCATAAGAGACAATATGTTGTTAATGTGATTCCTAAATGTTCCTAATCATATGACTATAAAGTGAGTTTTTATAGTGGCATAAAGACTAGTATATACTATCATTGCTCTATATAATAAAGGGTAGTTAATCCATAAACTACTTATATGAGGACACTAAAAGAAGTGTATAGGTGTTTATTCGTTGAGTATGAGTTCATTGAAAAGACTCGTACGAATTGTCCAAATACTAATTGCTCTTAATCGTCAATTGGACATTCATTGTATCAATAGTGTAAGTAATCTTTAGACTTGAGAACATCATGGTTATTTTATGGATGATTTGACATACTTTGATACTACTCATGGCATATCTAAATTAAGGCTTGTGATAAGTATTTATTGGGTGTAGTAAAACTTTCATAGAGATATGTAAATGTTCAACACAGGATCCGTCAGCCTTGATGCTTTAAGGTAGAATGCTCTATGTGAATGATACAGATTTGACTCATTAAATCATCGGCCAAGATAGAATATTCTGTGTGATTGAGAAATGTGATCTTAATAATTGTACACAATAAAGTCATTATTTGATATTCGTTATATATAGTATCAGATAAGAAAGGGTTTGACGATATAAGCATGCCATTGATTCAATTAGAGCATTGTGTGACGGAATGATTGAATTATACTGTAATTAGACGAAAAGATTCATTATTAAAGCTTTACACTTCATTGTAATCCGAGGGCCTTGTTATATGGCTAGATGTTAACATTGGTCTGTGAACATATTTGATTAATTTTTTTTGAATAAAAGAAATCAAAGAGTTTGATTTTAGCTATTAGTCTACTACCGGCTTTACGGTAAACCTAAAGAGTCTTACCACAAATTGACTCAAATTTTTTCGATCTTTATAAAGTATTATTCTAATATATATATATATATATATATAAGTTAAGGTCATTATGATGATTGACTAAACTTATATATATGGTATGAGTGAGTGCATGTTATCATTTTATTTTAACAAATGAAATGATGACAAATGGCTTGATCCTAGCCTTACACTCATGTTTACAAATGTAAGGTGGATATGTATGAGATGTATATCAATTTTGACCACACATTTGGCAAGCTTAATTTTCATATATTTTTGTTTAATTAAAATGTTAATTAAATTAAAAAATATAAAAAGAAAAATTAGGCAAAAATGAAAAAGATATAAAATGGTGTAGAGAATTCCTCTTTGCCATAACCTTCCTTAATAAATTCTTGATCAAATTTTAATTATTTGATCAATTAAAATGTGGATTTAGATCCCTTTAGTAGTTAATAAAGTTGGTGTGTGATCAATTTCAAGTGTAAAGCAAAAATTTTAAGTGTTGGAATTATAAGATTTTAGTGGAAAACCTAAAAGACTCAAAGTATTTAATTAAAGTCTTAAGCGAAAGGCAAAGAGGGAAAATTGAGTTAAAGGCATTACTCTTTAAAGGAGAATCTAATTTGATTCTCTAAAATTTCAAAAGTTGAAGGAAAATTTGAAAATAAGGTATGTTTTCTTATAAAGTTTTAATTTTTTTCATTTTAACTCAACATCTAGATCTTGGTATGCATAACTTAATTTCATGTGTTAGGATATAGTTTGCATGAAATCTTACATTAACCTCACTGATTGTTAAACTATTCTCACTCATTGAATCTCCTGTTAAACATTCGAACCAATCCTTTGTAGTTCGAAAAGCATTATGGAATTTTCTAGTTTATTCTTACTCACCCCCAAACCATATACCCTCAAGCATCGAGCTTTGTTTTCGTAATAGCTCGTGAATCCGAAGAAACATCTCTATAACATTCCTCATATGCCAAATTTTCCTTAATCATATCGGCATGTAATTTTCTAAGGTCCATTACAAGAGCCCCCTCAACGCACATTGTTCGCTTCTGTTATCCATACTACAAAATCAAACAAAAAGTAACATCATGAGATCACATAGTAGAAAAAAAGAAAGAAATAACAACCGAAGACCCAAGATAACCTAATACTTTCTAACTAACAAAAGAAATGTCTACAAAATATTAAACATGCTCTAATACCAAGTTTGGCATGTCCCAATTTAGAGTTTTCTCTTACAAAATTTTAAGATTCAAAACCTACAAATAAAACTTTAAACACTTCCAAAAGGATTTTCATTTCCAATTACTCCACCTCAATATCAATATGCAACATTTGATATACTAATGTCCATTCATTAACTTATAAATTATACACATATTTTCTCATATTTACACAAATACAAATTACAACAAAAATCCTCCGGCTAGAAAACTCTAATCTACTTTAATTATTATGTTTCCGTCCCACCCAAAACCTAAAGAGTTAACGCCTAATTAATATTTATATGAATAGTAATTTTAAAAATTAAAAATAATAAAATATAATTTATTTTCAAAATTCTAATAACATCTCAACAAATAATATATAAGAGATTTAACTGTTTTGTCTCCACGAATTCGTCGCGAAAAAATAGATTTTTAACTGAAATCCCTTGATGAATTCGTCGAGGGATACCAGTTAAACACTTTTTTTTTTCTGAACAAAGTTTTGCACGTTTTTCATCGAGAAAAAAATGTTCATCTTCTTCCTAACCAAGTCGTTCTACTATTTTCTCACCTCCATTCCATGCAAAAATTTAATTTCATCCAGCAATCAATATAGTTATATTTTGTTTCTAACAACCTAAATATCATTTTTTTTTTAACCCTAAATCATTGCAAATGACATAGATATAAGATTTAAACCAAAATGGGTTGTTTTCACCTGCCTGTTAATGTGAATTCTCCCTTCTTCTTCCTCTGAATAGCCTCCTTCGCCGGAAATGGTCAACTTGAACACAAACCAGTTTCAAATTTTGCAACGACTTATTTGATGCGTTTTTACAGCAAAATGCTCAGAATAGTTCGAGAGGGAAACATAAACACGAACCAGGGACAATTTTGTCCTAAAATCGTACTTTTGTTTAAAAATTAATATAATATATATATATATATTGGGCTGGAGTTAGATTTTGTGCCATTTTGATCAAAACCCATATAAAATGAATAGACCAAATTACCCACAAAGAAGCGATATATCATATAATAAAACATGAAGCCGTAAATCTTCGTCAGAATCATTCAATGAGCCATTAAAACCTGCACGCATCCTTATTCTGTATAGACAGAGAAGCCACTTTTTTTCTAGTATTTTGCGTCAACTCTCTCTTTCAAGGTAATTATTTTGTCAATACTTTGAGTTTTCTTTCTTTTTTTTTTTTCTAAAATTTAATTCTGGGTTCTGGGTTTGCATGATTCTCTTGGTATCTGAGTGCTTGGTTGTGCTTATTTTTCTTGATATAGATTTTATTTCCTTGTGTTTTTTTTTGCCTTTATAATTGGGAAGTTGCGTTAGGATCATAGAAAATGTAGTGGTGCTTGCATAGTGTTTGATGAAAAGCCTAAATGAAGTGTTTTGACGTGTTATGATGCTTTTGTTCAGCAATTTTTGCTTGATTGTTGTGTTTTATCGCCATTGAGATTTTGAAGGCGTATATAATCTGTTTTTTTGTTCGGAATTTGTAATGGAAGGGTGAAATCCATATTGGCAGATGGGTCTAAACATATCAGTGGTCTGTTAGAATTGTTTTTAATTATTGTCACAACTTTCTGTAACTGCTTAATTACTGAATATGTAGGCATTACATTCTTATAATATTGTTATTAGTTACTATCATAACTTTGTACAACTTGATATACTAATTAATTTTAAATTGTAATACTGTTTCGGTTTTTGTGTTTAATATGAAATAAATGCATTTCTATTGAAGTTTTTTTATACTTATTCTGGTATTAAAGCAAGTTTATTCCATTCCATTCAATGGAAATCACTTGTTAGTTGACTGGTTATGAAGAGTTCTTTGTTTTCCCAATCTTTTCTTTCATGTGCATTTACTGTGAATTGATGTTGAGATGCAGCATTGTATTGTATAAAACGAACAAAAATAGATATTTTATTTCAATCATACAAAGGAGATAACATGTGCTGTATATAAATCATGATTTTCTTTTTCTTTCTGATATTGATAATTTAGGTTTTCTTAATGTTTTTTCCTGCTGGTGTTTTCTTTTTCTTCAGCTTCCTCACTCCATTTTGAATTACTGAAGCAGTTTGAAAAGCTGTAATGGGCTACGCACAGCTAGTTATAGGCCCTGCGGGCAGTGGAAAGGTGAGTTGCTATATGTCACTGTTAATTAACTCCATTGATATTATGCGACCAGGTCCTTGCCCTGTAAATCGTGCTTTTTTGGAAATTCTTCAATATTTGGCTCATTTATGCAATGAATTTTATGTAGTGGTTGTACAGTGGTTGTACACTTTAGGGATTAATTGCTTTCTTGATTTTCCAAACAGTCAACTTATTGCTCTAGTTTGTACCAATATTGTGAAACTGTACGGCGGTCAGTACATATAGTGAACCTGGATCCTGCTGCAGAAAATTTTGACTATCCTGTGGCCATGGGTAAGTTTAGCACGCCTTGCTTGATTCCTCAGTAATTTTGTCATAAGAATTTATTTCTTTAGTTTTGGAGCAATTAAGCATTTTATTCTTGCAGATATTAGGGAACTTATTTCTCTGGAAGATGTTATGGAGGAACTTGGATTGGGTCCCAATGGTGGTCTAATGTACTGCATGGAGTATCCTTTTTATTTGTTTTCTTCCCCTCAGTTAAATCTCTCTTCTCCCTTACTTAGTTGCTATTGCTACATGTTCTTACTTGGATTATCATTTATGATTAATGGCTTATAAATCTCTGAATTTTTGTGACTTATATGTTCTATTAATTCTTACTAGTTGCT
Organism: Cedrela odorata; assembly: GCA_035584115.1. Lineage (NCBI taxonomy): Eukaryota > Viridiplantae > Streptophyta > Magnoliopsida > Sapindales > Meliaceae > Cedrela > Cedrela odorata. Next base: position 6,675,511 of record JAXCLQ010000008.1, read on the forward strand.
TTGGACTCGATGAATGGTGAAAAGAGGGATAAATAAATATTTAGATAACTTCTTTTTATTCTATTTCTTTTCTTGTTCATGGGCGTGGATGACCTTAATCTCCTCGATTAGACACCTTGAAGATAATCTGGATGATTGGTTGACAGAAGAGTTGGATAATTACTTGGACGATGACTATCTACTTTTTGATTGCCCAGGTATATGTTGCTTATCTTCTCATGAGCATGTGCATAATTCCATATATTTACTACTGTTGAAATTGATTGATCTGAAAGGGGAATAAAAGAAGAGGACTTTTTATTCTGTGAATATGACTACACAAGGCCCAAACATTGACACCTACACATTAGTTTCTTCACTAGTGGAGAATGCAGACTGATATACAAGGGTTACCCATCACTGTTCTCGTTAAAAACGAAGATGGCAATATGGAATTTACATTGATGTCCTGCTGGTTTGCTTGATGCTGCTAGAATATGGAGAGTTTTCTCCACTGTCTATAATTGACATCGTCTGCCATAAACTTCACTCAGTTTCAATGTTAATTTTCCCATACAGCATACTTGAAAACAATTTTGACTCATACTTCCCCTTTTTACTTCGGTTGCAGTATGTTCCCATCTTTCAGCATATTTTTAGAACTTCAACTGAGTTTTCTAATACTGGAAAATCTGTTTTTTTGCTTCAGCTAACAGTAAATTTCTTTACAGGACAGATTGAACTTTTTTCGCATGTTCCAGTTCTTCGGAACTTTGTCGAGCATTTGAAGCGTAAAAATTTTAATGTCTGTGTTGTGTACTTGCTCGATTCACAGGTTTGTACAAGTTCTGGATGCCCCAACCTCTTGTTCTATAATAACTACTGTGCACCTGATTAGAGATTCCTATTTTATTTGTATCAGTTCATCACAGATGTCACCAAGTTTATAAGTGGGTGCATGGCATCTCTTTCTGCAATGATCCAGCTTGAGTTACCGCATATTAATATTCTCTCTAAAATGGACCTCGTGACAACCAGAAAGGAAATTGAAAAGTAGGTTCCTTAAGCTTTACTGCTTGCTCTCTCTCATTTACTCCTGTTTTAACATTCCTCTCTCTCTCTCTTTTTTTAGTGTGTTTTAACCAGTCTATTTTGTATCTTTGCTGCTCTTAGCTACTTGAATCCAGAATCTCGATTTTTGTTGTCAGAGTTGAATCAACACATGGCTCCGCAGTTTGCAAATCTGAATAAATCACTTATTGAGTTGGTGAGTAACTCTAGTTTATTTTTCATTTACTTTTCATATCTTCCTTGTGGTTATGTCTCCAATCTTGCAAGTCTTTCTGAGAGAAAAATAAAAGGAAAAAAGCTCAAAGAATTTTATTTGTGGTTTAGTCCTTAAAACTGAGTTGACTTGTGGCTCCTCCTACCTTTTTCTTTCTGAAAATTGATTTGCTATTATGGTTCTCCTCGACTATCATGCCTATATTGTTTAGTTATATTCTATTAATAGTGCTTAAAGGGAATTTCCATTTGGATTAACTATTTCATTGAACATTTTATTGTAAAGGGGTTTTTTTGATATTCAGATCATCTAATCTGTTCCTCTGTCTAGTCATTGAGAAGACTATATAGGTTGTGGAAATTATATATCGTCTTTATGTCTACTTAAATGAAATGATGAATTTCTGAATTATGTTGTGATTTTTAGCTTCTGCTGATTTTCTAATGATGTCTTTTTTTAGAAGTAAATCACTCCGTCTTTTAGAATTGTTGACCTTTAATGAGTATTGCATGGATTTTTTCTAACAAAATATTATTTTTGTTGTATTAGGTGGATCAGTATAGCATGGTCAGTTTTGTGCCTCTTGACTTGAGGAAGGACAGCAGGTAATCTTTGTCTATCTATCATGTATTATGATTCCTTATATACTATGGAGTCATGCAAAGCATGAGACTGTATTCCTGAATTTCAAGATCACCTTAACTCAGCCCACATTAGGGCATGAAATTGTTAATATGTTTTAAGCTTTTTGGACCGAGAGGGTGGGTGGGGGTGTGAAGGGGGAAGAGTTTGTGATGGTAGGTTATCAGCTCTGTTCAATATCCTTGTACCTAAGCAATATAGGATGATGCGTGTAGGTTGCTTCATTTCTTCCTTTTAGACTTTTTCCCATATATGCATGGTTCCAGCTTCAATACAAGTTACTGAACTTTTTATCCAATCTTCATTCTGTGATGTTTGCGCTTATATTTTTAATTATTCAAAAATTGTTGATTGTGTGTTGATACTTGTGCAAGAAAATACTATTGGCACAGATAAAACAAGACAAGTATATAGCTAGTATAAGATGCCATCGTTATCACTGGATGATGGTTTCTACTTAATTAAATGAACTTGTTAACTAATGATGGCCAGAAAAAAGATAACACTTGTTCTGGTCTCTTTTGCTTGTATCTTTTTGAGCCTGATTGTCTTCTGCTGTGTTTACAATTTACTATAAACTTTTACTTGCAAAGCCATTCATGTCGCAAAAGGGGTTCTAATCAATGTCAACTTGTTTTACAGTATACGGTATGTATTGGATCAAATTGACAACTGCATTCAGTGGGGAGAAGACGTGGATGTGAAGGTTAAGGATTTTGATCCAGAAGATGATGAATAGCCTCATTCTAAGCTCAGAAACGATAGCTGGCTCTGTTCTGTTGGGTTAAAACAGTGACTCGTGTAGATATTTTTGAAAAAAGATGGGAAGTTTATTTAGCAAATCTGAGGTGAATTTTTGACTGCTAATAGTTTCACTCGTAGATTTGGGTAAATTTCAGATTAAAATTTATAATATTTGACAATGAAAAATGAAAGTTAATAATATAATGAAAAATTATCTGAGAGCGGAGTGTGCCGTGGACTTGGTGTTTGATGTTGGCTGTTTGATTGTTAAGTCATCCTCAATATTAATACACGGTATTCTTAATAATTACATTGCAATATTAATAAACTATAATCAATGGTTTGCGTATTGTTTTCTAAATACAAGGAAAATAATTAAAAGTTATTTTCAACTTTATAGTTAAAACATGCAAAAATCATTTTCTCTGTTTTTTGAAATTATTTTTAAATATATATATATATATATATTTACTAAATAAATATATGGTCCGTTTTAAAAAAATGAAAATGGAAATGGAAAAAATAAATAATAAAAGAAGGAGAGAAGTATTTTTTGTGCAATAGCTATTCAATGACTTTTTTATATTTTTGACATTTACTACTTTGATTGTTAAAGAAAAAGTGTTAAAAGTGCATAAGTTTTTACATGATTTAGAGCTTTTTTTTTTTTTTTTTTTTACATGCTTTAGAGTAATTTATTAAAATTTTTAGTGTTATTTATAAGTGCTATTTTTAATTAGTATACAATTATATACTAATTTAAAATTTTCTCATAATACTAATTAAATTTGGTAAGCACATTTATAACAATTAATTAAATATATAATTAAGTACTTATATTTTTTTATTTGATGCCTATGAATGCTAATGTCACATACCGATAAATCGGTATCGTGATGGCATAGAGGTAAGAATATCCTACCTCTATAAGCCTCAGACAAAAACCTGTACATGTAAACTGTAATGCAGAGATCTA
>JAXCLQ010000008.1:6695249-6710205 GCA_035584115.1 Cedrela odorata
TTAACGAGTAGACTTTATAAAAATGATTTGGGTTCCCAACTCATCTTATTTTTATAATAATAATATAAAATATTCAGTTTAAAAGAGTTAATTAATATTATATAAATATTATATTAGAAAATATAGAAAATTATTATATGTTTGATTATTTATTTCATCTAATTTATTTAATATTATGGGTAATTTTTAAATTAATATATAATTACTTTGAATTAAAATAATATTTGGAGTGTTTTATGAGTAACACTAAAAATTTTATTTTTTTTTTTTAAAATACATGAATATTTATATAATTTAACGTTGTTTTTAACATTTCAAATCGGATCATTAATATATAACTATCAAATATTTTATTTATGTTAAAAAGTAATATACTAATATAAAATATTAATGATTTAGTGTAAGAATATTTTTAACATATGATATGATCATATGATATGGTAAGAGGCGTCACACTCGCATGCTCCCTTAGACATGGCATGGAGGTGGGGTTTATTTGTCCCTCCCTCCCTCGCTATCATTTTTGTTCTATTTTTGGACCTTTGAGATCCGGGTTTATTAATTATGTTATTATACAGGGAGGGAGTTTACTGTATTGCATTTGCATGACAATTTTTTATTATACGTATTGTATTCCACCTACAATTATAGCCGTTGATCTTCCCAAAGAAAAGCGAATTATTCAATGATCAACCCTCAACTAAAACCCTTCAATCCTATCATCGGACGCTCAGGACGATTCCGTCGTCAGGTACCCATTTCTTTAACTTGTAGTAGTAACCCATAATCATTTCAGAATAAATTACTAAATTACCCCTACCTCTCCTCGTTGAATAATAATTAATTTTCCTGCAATATATAAACCTAATCCAATAAGAGGGCATTATGACACGATGGTGACTGTTTAACGAACAAAAATGCAATGTAAATTTGACACGTATTCCGCACGTGAAATACTCTTCCATCAAAAGCCCTAGGGAGTGTTTGGATTGATTATCAATTGAGAAAATTTATATATTTTTTTAACGAATCATTCCATCTTTTAATTTATAAGAATGCACTTGTACTATTGAAATCGTTTAAACTACGCTTAAAATTCTTTTTCTTTATTTATATTATTAAAATATATTAAAATAAAAAAATTATTACACCCTATTAATTTAAAAAATAACATTTTTTCTCTTCCTTGTACATAAATTTTATTAGTATATAAAATATTTGTAAAAATTTATTCATACAAACTAATTAGATATAATATACTTTAAAAATAAAAAATAAAAAAATAAAAAATATAAATATTTATTTTAATTAAATTATGTCACGTTGATTTATATGTATAAATTAATATAAATAATTTGTATACGTAATATTGCTCCTACCAAAAACAGGAAAATTGTTACATATCTTATATCTAATAGTATTTTTTTAATGAAATAATTTTAATATTTTTTTAAAATAGTATAGATTTTCAATGATATACAAAAATAAATTATTATTTTATAATTCTTGTTAAAATAAATAAAATAATTTAAAATATATCAATATATCTGTAAAAATTATCGAAATGATAAATTTATTTAACAAATTAAAATTATATAAAAAAAAACATTTTTGGTTATAAAAGTTTTCCTCCCCACAAAAACCTATAAAGAAAAATGAAAAAAAGTCCAAACACAGCCTTGATGTATTAAAACTATGTGTCGGACGCCTCTTTCTTGAAAAATCAAACAAACACGTACGTTTACGGAAGCTTCCTAAAGGGACAAACTTACCCGCACCCCATTTCCGAAATTAACAAAATACTCTCGCACCCCGTCCCACCATTTTAAGAACAACAACGGGTTGAGTTTGAAATGAAAATTCATAGACATATCATACCATATTCGTAGCGGCGAGTTTAATATTTTATTATTAAATTTTTTAAATAAATATTTAATATTTATTAAATTTATATAAATATTTATTATAATTTTTAATATTAATTTAAAATAAAATACATTACTCATATAAAATATAAAATATTAAAAAGTAAATTTCATCTATATTAAATAAAGAAGATGTATACCATGAAACTCTTCGAAAATACTTGATAACAATAAATCTGAAACTGAACCATAATAATTTACGGGTCTTGACCAGCCTGAATATCTGCTAGCGTCTCCCCTTGTGTCAACCTTTGCTTAAACTCGACAGTTTTTGCAGTTAACTACGTAGAACAAACACAACCCATTATTCAACTAACTCAATAAAAATAGTAAAATGTAGCTAAAAACGAATAAATAACCCTCAAACCTACTCATCGGAGAGACTTGTAATTTGTGACTTAAGCCCATTAACAACATCCATAAGAAGATAATAGTCCCTCACAACCCAGTCATTCAGGCTTGTAAAATCACTCAAATCCGTCTTAACACGACCCAAATTCTCCTAAAACAAACCCCAAGTCCAATAAAATGAAACACAAAAAATCCTCAAACACACACAAGCATATCATCACAGCCAAAAATCAATAAAAACATTACTTTAATATATGCAGTAACAAGAGTACTACATCTAACACGACTTCACTGATCAAAACACAAAGATAAAGAGAAATGGTGTGTAAAGATGGGCTGTTTGGTGCAACAGAGTGACGAACGTTGAGAAGTAGATGGTTTTACGAGGAGGAAGAAGGAAGAGTTTATAGAGAAAATAGAATGGTGGATTTGTATGCAAAATTAAAACCAAACTTTCACTACATACTTATCAACATAAACCTACTATCAATAAACTACATGTAAAATCCCTAAAACTCTTGAGAGACAAATCCAATCTCGTCTTTCTTTGTCGTAACTTTCTTCCTTAACAGATTCTGATGAATGTCTGGCATAACATCTCTATTTGCAATAGTCACATAACACAACAATTTGCTTAACACCTCATCGTTCCTCAACTAAATGAATATGCCTTGGAATAATTCTCTTCTTCTTCTCGTCTCTTGTAACATTTTTAACTAATTCCAAAACCTAACAAATTTAAATTTCATGACAACACATAACATAAATCATTAATTTCATAATTTATGTTTAATATTAAAACGATGTCGTTTTGATATATTTTAGTTAAAAAAATTTATAAATATCTGTGAATATTTATCTGCACCTGTATCTGTCTCAAATTCGCGAGTTTTAATTTTATTTTTTAAATTTATTTCAAATATTTTAAGAAGCATATCAAATCTATTTTATTAAGATCGAGTAGTAATGAGTTTATGGATAAAATTACCCTTTCAAACAGCACTAGTTTATTAAAAAGAGCATTTTAGTAAATTCAGATGTTAATTAAACAATTTAACATCTAACCAAGCTTTCCTACTTAATTAATAAAAAAAAAACAATTTATTTAATTTATTTTATTCCGAGGGCATTTTTCTGAGACACATTTGTTTCGCCAAGCCAAGGCAGTAAACTTTATTTTGTCAGTATTTCCAGAAGTCTTAAGAGTTTTTGTTTCCAACAGGTTGGGATTCTCTCCTCTCTTTTTCAAACATCTGGGCTTCTGTTTTGGTTAGGTTTCATTACCGGGTAAGTATCAGTTTATTTATGTACACATCTAAACGTACATAAGTATTTTCTCTTTCTTATATATCTCAGTGTACTGATTGTTGTTTTTACAGGAAGTTTGTGGGGTTGTGTTTAATGTGTTCTGTTTAATTTTGTTTAGTGCAGCTTTTGGAATTTTGTTTGGGGTTTTGCTTTGGAAAGTTAGTGCTGTTTTTAGAGTTTTTATTTTTATTTTTTATGATGGTGTTGTGTGCGGATGGACTTCGGTCTGGTGTAGAAATGTTTAATTATTTTTTTCTGGGTTCTTGTCAAATTTCAGTGGATTTTTAGTTGTGTATGTTGAGGATAGAGGTGAGAGAACTTGATGATCATTACTTAGGAAGGTAAATTCTAAACTAAATGTTGTGCAGAGTAATATTTGGATCGTTTACAGAAGTTACGAGGGTTGGAGATATTGAATTTTAGATAAGTTGGAGTTTTAGTTGTGTTGAAACGGCTACATGGACTGCCTTGAATTCATTGTTAGGAGGCAGACGTGGTAATATAAAGCGAATATGGTTGATCGTCATTGGTTGGTGAATAGTGGAGGTGGATTAACATGTATACTTTGCCGTCAAATTATGAACTAGTGGCTGAAATTCATGTTGGAATAGGATTTTTAAGAGCCAGTGACTGAAATTAATGCATATGCATTGCCTTAAACCCGCTGTCTTGAAATTTGCAACTGGGTTACATGACATTTTTGTTGGTTTAACTGCCGTACTTTGTTCGTTAAACCTGTGACTATATATGGATGGATGGCTTTGTGTCCTGATTGTCTGATTCATGTTATGTTTTACTGATTCAGTTTATCACAAACATTGAGAGGACTTTTAATTTGAGTTAGGGTGTTTGTAAATCTCAATGATAGAATTGGTGGTGGTAAACACATCTATGCAATAAGAATCTTGATAGGTTTTGGAGAGTGCAGTTTTTCTTTAAGAACTCGTATTGATTGTCATTATTGTTCCATTTTCAATGAGTTACTTTGCAATGGATGTTACTAATCAAGTGATTGGACTATTTTAACTTATCTTTCCCATGGTTTACCCGGATATGAGTGATATTGAACTAGTGTGTCCTTTTTTGATCATACAATGGGACATATCTAGCATCATATATGATTATGATTATAAGAAAGTTCCATCTTAATTATTTGATCTGTTCATGTGAGCTACGATACATCTTTGACATAGCCATATGAGATGTATTTTTTACATGCAGGGGTTGGTGATTTTATATCTGCACTGTACATTTGATATGTCACTGACTTCTTCATTGTTCTTTCACACTCTTATTTGTTAATATTTTTCCTCTCAGAATTTATCAGTTTTGCTGGTTATCAAATTTTGTTAATTATTGTTATTGATTTGCTAATGATGCTTTTATATGTTCAAGGTTAAATTATCGCATCACACATCCAACCACATGATGCTGGGTGCATGCAGGCTCTTTGAATCATCATTCTGAGTGACGATGTTCAGGACATAGCGTGGTTTTATTGATGATTGTGGCTTTTTATCAAGCTGTTTTAGTTGCATTGCTGGAAATAATGTAAATATCCTTGGTTCAGAAGAAAAAAAGTGGCTCAGTATTATTTAAATAAAATGGCTACTGAGAGCCCTATGAGAATGGTAGAAGGTGGTGGAGGTAGAAACTGGCGGTCTTCCAAGGATCCTGCACTATTTGGGTCTGGATTGAAAAATATGGCTGCAGAGGAGGTGGGGTTGCTTCTGAAGGAGCAAAGATCCCATGGAGATCAGACAGATATGATTCCCAGTCGAAGTGGTAGTGCCCCACCAAGTATGGAGGGATCATTTACAGCTATTGGGAGCGTTCTAGCTAACCAGAACTCTGGTCTGATTTCAAGCTTGGAAAGTTTAAGCAATGCTCTTGGAAATTATGAATCTGAGGAGCAGTTGCGTTCTGATCCAGCCTATTTTGCTTACTACTGTTCTAATGTGAACTTGAATCCAAGACTTCCTCAACCTCTTATTTCACGTGAGAATCGGCGCTTGGTTCACCATATTGGTTCTTCGGGAAATAATTGGAGGTCAACTTCGATAGATGATATTGGGAATGGAGCCTTGCATTTGTCTCGAAGTTCCCTTTCTACTCATGAGGAGGAGCCAGAGGAGGATAGGTCCCCAAGACAAGCTTCAGACACCTTGGAAGAAAATAGTTATGTGATTTTATCAGGACAGAAAACAGCTTTTTTGGTTGGGCGACATAAAAGTTTGGTTGATTTGATACAGGTAATTTCCTGGGAATTGGTTAAATGCTAGTGAGTTTGAGAGGAGTTTTTGAACCCAATGAGGATATACTACTGGATAGGTGGTTATTCTAAGTTTTTCAATCGAAAATGTTATTTGCCTACAATCTCACAGGGAACATCAAATATTGTATTTGCATCGTAAGTAAAAAACGCCCTTAATTTCTGAGTCTTACCATTGTGGATTAGCAATCACAATGCTTTGTCATACTCGTCTTCTAGTGTACTTTACTCTTTTTTTTTTGTCTCTATCTCCTTTGTGTGCATGTGTGTGTGTGGACTGGGGTAAGGGTGTTTCATATGATAGACTGGAAATATCATTCAATTCTGATCAGCCTTTCAGTTTCCATTCACTAGAGAACTTTAATTATTGGAATTATTTCTTGTGTTGAATTTTTCTGAGTTTGACATTGTAATTTTTAACCTCTATCTGTTGCTCGTTCACAAATATTTATATTTGACTTTGTTATAACTTAAATGATGAACTTGTTTCTTATACTTGCATAAAATTAACCTGTTATGGTTATGGTTACCACAATCAACTGTTGTATGTCAAAAAGAAACTGGATGATCCACAACAACTATGGCGATCCTCCTACTTTGATTACTCCATCCACAACAATTGAATACAAAAACTTGTCTGTTCTTGTTTACATCACACATCAAGGTTTCATTATTTTACTTGAATCATTGGTCATGAAAATTGAATGAATCAAGAATTATGGTTCTAAAAGCTGAAGGAAGAGAAAGGAAAGAGACAGATAAAGGACAAAATCAAGTTACTGTAAGGGGTTGGGTTGAGCAATGAAAGACCCTTGTATACAACCAAGAGGTCTGGGGTTCAAATCACTTGGGCCGCCTACCTTGGTTATTTACTTCTTAATTACATATAGTATACATGTTAATGAAGGGTTTTGGGTTTTATTATTAACTCTATTTTTTATTAAGTATTACCAAAGATCTTGAGTTCACGAAGTATTTGCAACCTTTTTTATTTGTGCTACTTGATGTTTCGTTTAAACTTGTTTTGGTGTATTTGTAGGAAGATTTCCCCCGTACCCCTTCTCCTGTATATAATCAGTCTCGTGCCTCAAGTCATGCGACAGCGGAAGAATCATCTGATCTTGATGTCCATGCTATTTCGTTGGATGTTTCTTCTATGAATATTTCAGAAGTACCAGAGTCAAATGGCTCTGCTGATGTTTCTGTGGATACATTTGCCTTGGGCCCACATGTGTTGATATCCAACAATGATCCTGTGGCAGCATCTTTTTCTAGCACACCATGTCCTGATGGGACAGGGACCTCACTAAACTCACAAATTAATGATACAAACTCTAAGAATACTGGATCAGAGGATGATGCATCCATTACTGTTGTCGCTCAGTTGGACGTCTCCAGAGTGGAGTCTAGAATGAGAAAGAAACAAGAAGAGCAGGAATATCATGGGACAATTATGCTGCAGCATTATCCATCGGCACAACAAGTTATCCCATATCAGGTTCAGGGAACTCAGGCTCAAGCAGTTTCACTGGGATTGAATCATGCACACAGTGGCAAGGATAAACACACCCATGGTCATGGTAAATTCCCTTCTTTTGAGATGCAGTCACCAATGCATTCCCCTGGTCTTGCTCCTCCTTTGTTTGCATCAGCAGCTACCTATATGCCATCAGGAAATCCATTCTACCCAAATTTTCAGCCACCTGGTGTATATGCTCCACAATACAGTGTGGGTGGATATGCCCTGAACTCTGCACTATTCCCTCCGTTTTTTGCTGGATACCCATCTCAGGGTCCTGTTCCTCTGCCATTTGATGCTAATTCTGCCCCAAGCTTTAATATTCAAACTACTGGTGGGGAAAGCATACCACGTATAGGTGATCCGGCACATCAAAAGTTCTATGGACAACATCAACTAATGCTGCAACCTTCTTTTGTGGATCCTCTTCACATTCAATACTTTCAACATCCTTTTGGAGATATGTATGGTGCTTCAGTTCAGCATGCTCGGCTATCAAGTGGTGTTATGGGGGCTCAGGTTGATTCTTCCACAAAGAAAGAGCCAACTGTTGCTGCTTATATGGGTGATCAAAAACTTCAATCTTCAACAAATGGGAGTCTAAACATTTCAAATCCAAGAAAAGGGGCAATAACAGTTGGTGGTTACTATGGAGGTCCCCCAGGCATGGGTGTCATAGCACAGTTCCCAGCATCACCTTTTACCAGTCCAGTGCTGCCCTCATCGCCGGTTGGTGGAACAAATCAACTACGTCGGCGAAATGAAATGAGGCTTCCTCATGGTTTTAGTAGAAATACGGGAATATATTCTGGATGTCTAGGACAGAGAGGAGTTAACATCTTTGATGACTCTAAGAAGCATTCATTTCTTGAAGAATTGAAATCCAGTAATGCCCAAAAATTTGAGCTCTCAGACATAGCAGGGCGTATTGTTGAATTCAGGTAGTATTTTCTAAACTGAGTTTATTTTATGTAATTGCTGTACAAGCTCCAATTTGAAAATTAATTTGCTATGCATGTTTTACTCAGTGTTGATCAACACGGTAGTCGATTTATTCAGCAGAAGTTGGAACATTGCAGTGTTGAAGAAAAGGCGTCTGTTTTCGAAGAAGTTCTTCCTCATGCTTCAAAATTAATGACTGATGTTTTTGGGAATTATGTTATTCAAAAGGTATGTTTTCAACGTATGTATGTTTTTAATTATTTAATTCTCTTAAAACAATACCTAACTTGAACGCCATGGGTGTTACGTTGTTGATTGTTGAACTCTGATTAATTGCAGTTCTTTGAACATGGAAGTCCTGAGCAGAGGAAGGAGCTTGCAGATAAACTTGTTGGTCAGATGTTGCCTTTGAGTTTTCAGATGTATGGTTGTCGTGTGATACAGAAGGTATGCTAAATTCCTTTTGCTATATATTTAATAGTTTTAATTAGGGGGAATTTAGCTATATATTTAATAGTTTTAATTAGGGGTATGTTGATGTCCTTTGGTGCATTTCTTTTCTAGTGATTTAGACCTATGGTAGTTTTATATCAAAGAAGATGGTGCTAACTACCCTGTTATATTCAGTCAGTTGTGTACTAGATTCATTATTTGAGAACTTCAAGCTTTCTGTTATAGGCCTGCAGGTCTTATAAATGATTAAAAGGTCTCTAAGCAAGTTTGGCATTCAGAGGTACTTTCCCCAGAAGGTGAGATAGTCAATAGATCCTTTATTACAGTCATTAGGAATAGGCTGAAATCTGTCCTAATCCCATCTCCTTCTGCGTCTATATGTAATAAGATCTTTGAAGAAGTAAGATAAGAAGATGTCGATTTTCTGTGGGATAGGGCCCATTTCTTTCCTCACTTTGGGCATCAGTTTCAAATTAACGTAATATTTGTAGGTGGTTATGACTGTTCTACACTTCTGGTTTCACGTTATGCAGGATTTGTTAAAGCTTCTCTGTTGAGATTGGGAAAACTTGCTATGCACAAGAATTTGTGATGTTTTTCATCTGTATGATAGTAAATTTTTTTTAAATATCCTTTGAGGCGAAAGCATCAGCAAATGTTTGATGTGTTCCAACTATAACAATACTTTCTTTGATTAAATGTTTTGAGATTTGATCTGTTCTCTGGATACTGATTCTAGGCCCTTGAAGTGATTGAGCATGATCAGAAAACACAACTGGCCTTTGAGCTTGATGGGCATGTTATGCGATGTGTCTGTGATCAAAATGGAAATCATGTGATACAGAAGTGTATAGAATGTGTCTCGACAGAGAAAATTGGCTTTATTTTTTCAGCTTTTCGAGGTCAAGTTGCTACGCTTTCTACTCATCCGTACGGTTGTCGTGTCATCCAGGTAATACAGCTCAATTTCTCGGGACTGAATGCTTCAGTTTTCTTTTTGAGCATAGGAAAGATTAGTATTATATGTTATTTGTCATGTTCTTTGAAACTATCATGCTTTTGGTTTTCAATAGAGAGTTTTGGAGCATTGTTCAGAAGAGCAAGAAGGTCAATGCATAGTGAATGAAATCTTGGAATCTGCATGTATTCTGTCTCAGGATCAGTATGGCAACTATGTCACCCAGGTTGGTTTTGTGTGCTTTGTACTGCTTGCTTAATTCTTATATTATAGCACCTAGTGTTAACTGTTTCTCTTTTCTCCCCCCCAAAAGAAAAAGTAATAATAATACCATAAAAAAACACGTAGCATCAACTGTCTCGTGCAGAGCTTAGAAACAATTCGTTATCTGTTGAAATGTTATATATATTTTTGGGCTTCTTGATCCTGCCTTCAAATAGTTCATTGTCATATATGCCTCAACCTGCCTTTGAACTAGTCGATTGGAAAAATAAAACTCATGGTGTTGTCTTCCTTAATAGAGCCTGGAGGGGTATGATGGAATTTTTGAGAAGCAAAAATAGAGTATATTTACATGACTTACTCCTGTCTCATAGTTTCTTGGAAACTGGTTAACTTTTCTGAAATTTTTGCAAATTGGTTAACTTTGGAGGGATAACTCAATGTTCTTAAGTTGAAGAAGAATTAACCCAAAAACTTAAGGTTCTTAAGTTCAAAACCGACTAAAGAGCAAACCTAAAATTACATAATTAACCCAAGATCTCTCATTGATTAAGTTGAATGAAGAAGAATTAATGATCCTCAAAACTCTTTAGCAATAGAAGGCCCATGGGGAAGCTAGTAACAAAACTCTATACTACGAAAGATAGATGTTTCCTTGCTACAATCTTCAAAAATCCTTCTATTTTGTTTTTGCCAAATTATCCAGAAAATAAACTGCACATGTCCACAACAGTTGTACTTCCTCTACCAAAAGCATGAAGATCCTCAGAAAGCAAAAGGCTGTATGAGACTTTATGGTTGCTGTAGGAATTTGAATTGGCAGGTTTCTAAGAATCATGAGCATAGTGTTATTGATGCAATGAAGAACTAAAATAAACAGAGGGAAAGAGAGGGAAAAGAAAGAGGAGAGCAGAGAGGACGAAGAATGGGGAGATAGGATACAGGCAAGACTTTCAAATATTTTCAGATATTATTCATTCTTCTTCATTCCTGTTTATCACATTAAAGCCCTTCTAGAGAGACTACAGATTGGAAAATAAGAAATATACCAATCTAGATAAAAAATTCCTAATTGGTAGTGCATGAAAATCTAGATTTCCGCTTGAAATAGTAAAGGAAGCCTGCCTAAAGTAAAGATTACTTCTGTCAGTTCTGGTAATATATCCCTAATATCACCAAATTGGCTTAAATAAACCTAAAGGCTTTATTAAACTGTTAGTGTTGCATAATATACTTATTCATTGCCTATAGGTGAAGGATCTGCTATTAAAGTGGAAATTAAAGCCCCTTTAGTTGGTCTTAGACGTGTCATAAAACCTTGTTCTTAAGAAATTTAAGACAATGTTGGGGAGGAGATATTTGGATTTTATGAAATATATTGTGGAAGTAATCACATATAATGGATCTCTTTCTCTTGAATGCTTATCTTGAGAACTTTGTGGATGTTATTGGCCACTCTGATTTTTTCCTTTTCATTTCTTTATTTTTATTTTTGTCTAGGTTTTAGTGATTCTTGGATTTTTGGGGGCCCTTTTTTTTGCTTCTTTTCTCTTTTCTGAATGTGGGTTGATAATTTTATTCCTTTTCTGAAGGAATTCCTTATTTCTTTCTTCAAATTGTTTTGCTTCATATTAACCGAAATGAAAGAAAATGGGAGGTGGACCAAGTCACCCTGTAGGCTGTCTGCTGTTGGTCATCCTTCATTTCTTTTTTCCTAAAGTTTAGCATCTTTAGTCTCATATGTACTAGTAGTGTACGTGCTAATTGTTACTTTTATTTGACCATTGTCTTTTGAAATTGGGGTGTGCTGTTTTATTGTGACCTCTCTGTATGTATAATTGGTTTGGCTATATTTGCTTTCAAGTTAGTGCTTTGGTTTTGGGTTCAGTTGGTCCAATTCATTATTTGTTTAGAGTTTGCTTGGTGACTGAAATACATCGTTTTCTCTCTGTTGTTTCTATACGTTGCTTCCAAAATCACTCTTATGGTTTCGCTGAAAATAACATAAAGATGAATTGTGCTGCTTGCAGCATGTTCTGGAGAGAGGAACACCCCATGAAAGAAGCCAAATTATCAGCAAGTTGACTGGGAAAATTGTACCGATGAGTCAGCATAAATATGCGTCAAATGTTGTTGAAAAGTGTTTGGAGTACGGGGATAGTGCTGAACGGGAGCACATGATTGAGGAGATTCTTGGGCAATCTGAAGAAATTGATAATTTATTGGTGAGTAAAAGCATATATTTCACAGTTTACTGCTAGTACTTCCGTTTATATCTTCATTTTGGTTGGGTTCTCTGTCATATTTACTGTTGAGATTAACCAAAAGCCTGTATCGATTGGTTTTGGTTGATCTTGACATATATGTCCAATATTGGCCCAGATATAGACCCAAAACTAGTTTGCCAGGGATCAGTGAATTGAATTATCTTACCTGTTACTGTTTTAAGCTGTCTTCTGATTCATCGTTGAAATATTAACAACTTATATTTTTTTCAACAATGGAAAGCTGACTTGTTTTGTGCTATAATATTTTAATTATCGGTACCTAGGATGTAACAATAAGCGCAGACTAGCTGGATCAATGCTAGGATGCCAAACTTTCTCTGCTATGCATGGAAACTCTGACAGTGGGCAGTTCATTTGCAGTCATTTTCAAATATCCCACTTTAACGCAACTAAATCCAGCCATCATCTCTGTTCCTTTATGATTTTAATTTTAATTTTTCTACTGCCCCATAGAGAAGTCTCTTTCCCATATGTTTTCAAGAGCCTTTTCTTTTAACTATTGGGAAAAAGTATTTGAACTTACAAATGGAACACATGTTGAATTAGTTTTAAAAATTTAGATGGCGTGTAATCTCACAGGAGATGAAAATAAGCAGTTACTAGCATTAGGTTCACTGCTGAGGGTCATGTTGTTAACACATCTGGAAATTTGTCATCATACTCGTAAGTCAAGGAACAGAGATATACTTCTCTTTTTTTGCTCTAGTTGTTATCATAGATCTGTTAGATTTCATTTCCCAAGTGTTCAGTGAAACACCACATGTTTTGAGCAATAGTAGGGGTTGTTGGCAATGTCAATAAAAAAATTTGGTTAATGTTGAAGTTTCATTTCGTTAATTCTTCTTGAACAACTTTGATCGCAATTTTTCTCTCTATCCTGGGGTTGAATTTCTTGCTTCTTTCCAAACTTAATAACATTTGCTTGCACCTATGCCCTTTTTAGGCTTGCCTTCTTGTCACACCTTGTGCAGCTTGAGCCGTATTGTTTCCTGCCTAATAATTTTATAATTTTATGATCACAAGGTTTTTAGTACTTAAGGTATGCATCTAAAATGAGTAAATGTCATTTAAAATTTCTTCTCAAAAAATGAATAGGCCATTTGAAGTTTTACTAGCTCTGCCTTGTGGGTGGAAGCACCATTTGCTTTACTACTTTCAAAAGTTGATAAGTTATTCATTGATTAAATCAATAATTAGAACTGAAGAAAGAAAATTTAATAATTAATTTTTTCGGTATTCAAATTTTATTTCTAAAGTTAATGAAGAAAAGAAAAAGTTATATGCAGGATGGTGGTGGTATTTAATGATTTTACTGTGATATGTTTAGGACTGTCTTTGTTTATTTAGAAGGCTTGTTCACCTTTATATAGTGAATAATTTCCTCAAGTAATGGCAGTTTATTTTTAGCTAAAAAGAAAATTGTGGTAATGATTGTATGGTGGTAGTGGTGGTCATATGGTGATAGACGATAATTTGTGTTGAGTATAGTTACATGGTTGCAATGAAGATGATTATAGATGTGGTGGTGTAAAAGTTGCTGGTTCATAGGGTTGTAATTGTTGCATTACGGTGGTTTGATGGTGATGGCAGTGGTGGTACCAGCATTGGTTTTATGTGCTGCTAATGGTAGTGATAATGGTAATAATTATCTGATTAGTTGTGGCGGTGGTAGTGGTTGAGAAAATAAATGGTGGTCGTTAAAGTTTCACATATCTGCATATAATGGTAACATAAAATTTTGATATTTCATTCCGTTTTCTGGTAACTTTGTTGAATTGTAATGTACCATCAAATGCAGTCAAAACATTAGATACAAAGCATTATGTGTATTTAAATTGATGAAGTGCTGAATTTTCATCACCGTCTGTTGAATGTTGTTAGAAATAATCAAACTCCCGTAAAGATACTTAAAAAGACTAAATACCTATGATGGAAGATGCCATGCATGTCTTACAGTAATTCAACTACAAGACCTCTGGATTACTTGGTCCTTGCCCCTGTTTTGGATTGTTTTATAAGAATTGCAATTGAGTCTAAAAACAAATATGAAGAAAATATTTAGCTTCAGCAAAGTACCCATTTTCCTATAAGAGTGTTAAGCCATGAAGTTTTCTGTGGTGGAAAATTCAAGTCTAAATATTTAACTTTTTATTTTTTTTCATACAAGAAAAGTTACGATTTGAACATTGTCTGAACCTGCAGATGATGTGCTTGAATGCTTTCAGATTCGTTTACATTTCATTGGTTTCCTTTGGTCGATAATGCTTTATCCGGCAATAATGCACTAGATTTATTAATTTCTGTGGAGACTTTGAGAGTTGCTCTCAGAATGGTGACTGTATGCTGCTGTCTTGTTGGAGAACTTTGAGTTTTCTGCTGGTGAATTTGTTACTAATGGTTGTTTTATAATTTATACTTAATGACATGAAGCTAGTAACGCTGGTAGATCAAGTTCATCCATTGTTGCGCTTAACCCATTCTAATTAGTAGCCGGACACTTGTGGTCGGGCCCGTAATGGTGGCAAATGAATATCCTTTTACTCGGCATTTCTTGTAAATTTGAGTGAAAGTTCAAATCATTACTTTGTTCTCAATGTTAATTTGCACTTCTGTCCTCTGCTTGGAAAATGTTATAATAATATGATCTAGCATAATTTTTTCATCAATGTATTTTATTGTTTCTACTTCCTGAGCCTCTCTCTCTCTCTCTCTCTCTCT
>JAXCLQ010000008.1:6724985-6771491 GCA_035584115.1 Cedrela odorata
AAAGCCAAATAATGTTCTTAATTTAAGCGATGTATTTATTTATGACAGAAAGTGATCAAGAGGCATATGCACATCTTAATTTTTTTTTTCTTTCCTTTAGCAATTGGATGGCCTATTGTAAAAAAAAAAAATAATAAAAAGATCAGCCAACAAAAAATTTAAAATATATATATATATATATATATATGGAGCATGTGTTATAGCACTGTTGACTGAGTTAGAGAGATCGAGTCTTCAGCTCCTAAAGTTACACATGAGGTTTTCGTATACTTTTTTTGGTTTCAAGTATTCTTTGTTACTTAATTTTTAGTTGTTTGCTCAATATTTTGATAGACAAATATTGTTTTTGGTGTGACTTATTGTCAATTATAACTTTTTGTATAAAAACATATTCAATATGCATCAATTCTGTATATATTATTGCCAAACTTAATTCTTCGTATCATATTCCTTACCAATAATTCTTCATATCACTTTATTTCCTTGCATGGTATTAGAACAAATATAATCTAACGATTGATCCTAGTTCACGCATTTGCAAATGGCCTCTCCTAACACCAATTCCTCTAACATTTTCATCGACAATAATGGCTCTTATAACGGTACCAATCAACATTACCCTTCACCTGTGTTCTTCAAACTTGAAGTATTTAATTACCTAGGCTGGCAATCCTTTTTCTCTTTTTTTTTTTTTTTGTCATTCCTTAGAAGCAATAACCTCATGGGGTGGGTGGACATTTTCAAACCCGTCCTTAGCAAAAAATTGCCTGATAACTCTCCAAATTCGGCATATGGAGTTTGGTACCGAAAAAAACAAGCACTTATTGGCTTCATTCTCTCTTCTATAACAAAGATGTTGATTACTAGGGTTTACAGATTTAACACCTCCAAACCAGTATGGTAAGCTTTGCTTAATCGATTATTTGGCACATCAAGATCTCAAATTACCCACATCAAAGGCAACTCTAGAACATTTTTCCCCAATGAAACTTCTTCTTCAAAGGGGGTAAGCTTCCAAATAGAATAAGGCAAGAAATACGTGGCCAGGCCAATTTAGGGGCTTAAGGGGGAAGCCAGAATGTTATCAATTACCTTCAAGCTATCAAGACCCTAGCAGACTAATTGGCAGCTACAAGTAAACAAATGAAGGATGGAGATCTTATTTCGTTTATCCTTGGAGGTTTGCACCCTAACTTTAATCCTTTCATCACCTCATATAATTTTACATCAAATAAGGATTTCACTGTTGAGTTGCTTAGCTGTGAGTCAATCTTTAATTGACTCACAGCATGTATATATGGCATCCTCTAGCTCTACTTTTGTACTCGCTATTAACAAATATAAATCTTTCAACTCGCCAAGAAAGAAGTTATCATCCTCTTTGCCTTGTCCAACATAACCTAGTTTTGTGTATAACTAGGCTCCTCAGTTGCTCATAATTTAGGTCACATTACTCGATCTACTTAAAGTTAGATGCAGACAAGTGGGCGGCCTATTTGTCAAATATATGAGAAAACATGTCATACTACTCTAGAGTGTTACCACAGGTTTGACTTTACTTATCAAGGTCGACACCCTTCTGCGGAATTGGCTATTATGGTAGCTCAGTCTAATGTTGCCTTTGAACATTAGGTTTGGCATGCGGACAGTGGGGCCAATGTTCATGTTACATCTGAGGCTGAAAATATTTCTGACCCACAACCGTTCAATGGTTAAGATATTGTTACTATAGGTAATGGTTATGGTTTAATCATAAAAAGCATTAGATTCTCTACTTTACAAATTGGTCATGCTCAGTTTATGATGCGAACCTCCAAAGAATGACCCTTTGAAAACTCAAAAAAGTTAGATAAAACCCTGAATAGCCAAACCAATGATGAAAAGCTAACTATTGATCCGAAACTCGTGATTTAATAACTAACTAAAGGTATTCCGAAAGAGAACTCTACAAGATCACTCTTGATAAGTTTTAAATCTCAAGTTTATGTAAAAAAAAACTTAAAAGAAAAGTTTAACTCACATTAAAAAGATGTATTTTCGTACCTCTCATTTGGCCAAGAGTTATAATACCCTTAAATATATCACACTTCTAAAAACTAGTAACTCTAATTTGAAAACCCTAATGATATAGTTTGAACTTGAAATTCAGCCCATAACAAGTTCTCATAAATACAAATCAAATAAAATTCGGATCTAAAAGCCCATGAACAAAAAATAACCAAAATACCCATAAACTAGAAAAGAGTAATTCAGCCAAGGCATAGTGACAAATTTGACCCATGTGTAATGAGGCCTATTAAGAGTTTGGACTCTCCTCCTTTAATGTTTGAATGAGATTGTATCATCCATAGTCTTCAACTGAGCCCAATTGTGCAAGTAACGTAATGGATTGGGCCTCCCACGTTATTATGTTCTAAACAAGCTCATTTAGTGCCTCTTTGATCTCCTTAACTCTGGATCTAGTTATCGGGCTTTGAAGAACATATAAAAGATCACGAACAAGTTGATCATGAGTATCCAATAGTGAGCTTGGCCGTGGGTCTGACTGTGAGCTTCATCCATCATCAATTTAATTGACAAAATATCCTACATTGTCTTAATGCTTCTAGCAACTTGTTATCGATTAATAAATTTTACTTAGATAATAACTATTATTTTATATTAACTAGTTTTGATTTTAATAGGAAGGTGAATCATATAAGGCAAATCCAACTTCAAGGCCAGGTTGAGAATGGGTTTTATCCAATCATTAAAAGCAATAGTATCAATCAAAATAAAATTCAGTATTTAACTACAACCTTAGATGTTACTACCTCGATAGATCAATGGCACTGAGGCTTGGCCATTCTTCAAAGTCTATATTAGAGTTATTAATTTGAGATAGTTTATTATCTAGTTCAACTAATAAATTAGGATTTTGAGTTATGCTAATTAGGCAAAGTAAAGTAACTACCCTTTAGTGAGTCTCACCATCAGTTTACGATACCTTTGGCTTTAATCCATTATAATGTTAAGATATCCCCCATTCCTTCTATTAGTAGGTGTCATTTTTATGTTTTATTTGTAGACAATTTTTCTGTTGTCCCAATTGGCAACACCCAAAAAGGGGTGAATTGGTTTTTAAAAACTTTAGAAATTAAAAATGTATGTCATATAGTGCAATAAATAAAACAGTAGTAGAGTAAGAAAGACAAATACTATTTATAGTGGTTCAGCAAAATTTGGCCTACGTCCACTCTCTCGGATATGGATTACTACCACGAAAGTTCTACTATCTACTTGTTTCTCACGAGTCAAGTGAAACCCAATACACTCCATCTGAGGTGAAGGAAAATCTTACATTTCATTTTTCACGAGTGAAAGGGAAAACCCACAACAATATTCTTTAATACGGGTGAAGATATACTCAATACAATTACAAAAGAATAATAGTTTTAGCTCTCACACTAGAGTATATATTTTTATTAATCTCTCACAAAGAATCAATCTATCACAAAGAATAAATCTCTCACAACGTCTTTAAAAGTTTTATAGTAGAGAGAGAAAATTCGACTATTCATGTCTGAAAATATTCTTCAAGAATGTCTTTTGATTTTTTATTGCAATTTCAGTTGTGCTTTGCTTCACTATATTTCTTATATTTATATCATTTCTTTTTGTGAAGTAACTTTTTGTCCAAGGCTTAATTTGACACATTTAATGTTTGCTATAAATGCTGTAGAAATTACCGCTAAGCTTTAATTTTAAAACATGTATTGATCCCTTTTTCAATGTATCGATCTCTTTATGTAAATAGTACGATCTGAATCCCAAGTATCGATCCATTTGTCTTTGCGTATCGATCTAGTTCACTTCGTAAATTATTTTCAACTTTTTGTAATTTGCTTGTATCAATCCATTTTACTTCAGGTATCGACTTGGTCTGCCTTGTAAATACTTTACAACTCTCTAGATAAGACATGTATCAATCTGATCTACTTCAGGATCAATTTGGTCTGCCTTGCAAATACTTTGCAACTCTTTGGACAAGACATATATTGATTTGATCTACTTTAGGTATCGATCTGGTATGCCTTATAAATATTTTGCAACTCTCTATACAGGCGTGTATCGATATGCTTTTCTTCAAGTATCGATCTGGTTGCCTTTGTAAATATTTTGCAACTCTCTGTATAGGCGTGTATCGATCTACTTTTCTTCAAGTATCGATCTAGTTGCCTTTGTATTGATCCATTTTCCCTATATATCGATCATATTTGATCTTTCAAGACACTTTCACACTGTTTTGTTAAACATTTGATTTGAACAAGTATATATATTGTTTCTTGAATCTCAAACAAGATTAAAATCATATTATTTTAACTTAACCTTTAAGAATAATATTAGATTATCATCAAAAACACATAAATGTGATTAAGTCACAAATGTGATATCATCATTTTCATGATTCACATGGATGTATCCCTTTATCATAAGTTTGATATATTTGCTTTATTTTTTAAATTTATAGTTTTGCTGAAAACTATTTCTCATGTTATATAAAGCAATTAAAAACAGATAATAGAGGCAAATTTTCATCAAAAAAATTCACCAAATTTTTATCAAAAAAATGGGATATTTCATCGTCTAATATGTCCTCACACCTCTCAGCAAAATAGAATCGTTACATACAAGAAATAAGAATAACGTTACTTGCTAAATCATGAATGAAAAATCACAACTGGGTAGATGCTTTCCAAAACTCTTTTAATAAATAGGCTACCAACTAAAGTCTTTCAGTATTTTACACAACAAGAAGTTAAGTATCTTTAGTTGTGTTGCCTACCTTCTCTTAAGACGATATCTACCTCATAAGTTGGCCTTTAATAGCAAAAAATGTGCTCTATCAAATATTCATCCAATAAAAAGGGATATAGGTGCCTAGATTTGGAAACAAGTAGAGTGTGTATTTCTAGACACGTTACCTTTGATGAAACTTGTTTCCCAGCGCAAGACAACATCTTGGTTTTAACCAGTTCTAAAAGCGAAGACTCTATTGATTCATAGATAAATACAGTTCAAGTTTTTATTATACGTTATTGTTTAATACAATGTTCAATCCCAAGCAAATTCAGATACCCCACTTACCAATTTTGAAAACTCACGTATCTTATATAAGAATCAATTCAATTTAGATTCTTCACCTAAACATTCATAGCCAAATTTGCCACCTAAATATTCAAATTTGTTGGACATTGTAATTCAAAATTTAAACTCTCTCACCAAATTTATCTCCATCAAATTAGCACACAAAAATCAAATCATAGGTTGAGACTGAATCTGCTCATGTTGCCACTCTCTCTTCCACCTATCAAACCTTGGACAACCATGTACCTTCACATATTGTTACTCAGTTCAAAATAGGTAATGCTAAGCCTAAATATTTTCCTAAGTATACCACCTTTTATTCGCCTGACATTCATAATTTCTCTTTTCCAGTGTTTTTAAAGAACCTAAACCATAATGTAATAAACAAGTAGTATTACAACCAAAATGACGTGCTATGGGTAAGGAATTTGATGCCTTAATGCAAAATAAGACTTGGTCGCTCAATACAAGACCAACTTGAAATACGGTTATACAACCCAAGAGGGGGGTGAATTAAGTTTATAAACTTAATTTAATAAATTTAGATTTTGCTTCAATTTAACCACACAACCAAATATAAGCTTTAAAAATAAAGAGAGTAAGAATAAAGATTGAACACCTTCGATTTATAGTGGTTTGGCACAACCTTATCTAAATGCACTCCTTCAAATTTCACTTGAAAATTCTACTATAAACAAGTATTGAAATTCCAAAACTCAATTTACAACCAAAAAAAATTTTAATACTCCTTCAAGCCTTATAAATGATTCTCTTCCAATCATTCAATCTCATTATACCCAAGTGAAGAATAAGCCTTGAAACCCCAAGACTCGATTTACAAAAAAGAGAATTTTTGGTAGCTCTTAAAACCTTACAGGTGATTCTCTCTCAATTCTCTCTCAAATCACTTCTTTCACTCTTTCACATATGAGAATAGATGTAGAAAATAAATTACACCTTCAAATAATTCTCCAACAAGAGATAACATTACAAATGAAAGATTTAGGTGTACGAAGTGTGATTATAGCGCTTTGTAAGCTTAGAATTTGATTTTAAAACTTGAAAGATATTTGTATGCACTTAGACTTTGAGAGAAAATGTTTAAAACTGCTTTTGAATGAATGTAGGACTTGTATTTATAATTAGGATTCGAAAACTAGCCGCTAGACTAACAAAAAATCAAATTTTGAACGCAAACGGTCGATCTTTTCCACGAACCGATCGACTGGTTTTGCAAAAATGAGTAACGACCAAAAATGCCCAGCAACTGATTTACCGGTTGCATGAACCGGTTCAAATCATTCGACCGGTTTGTGGAGCTGGTCGGCCAGTTCCTTCTTTTTGCCCTAGTTTTCATATTTTAAAAATCTTATAATTTGGTCCCTGAAAACTTGGTAGTTTAGTCCCTTTTTAAGTTTTAAAAAATACTATTAAGTCCATATCCTAAATTTCAAAAGTGTATCTTTTAATGTATTTTACAAGTATTAAAAATATGAGTTCGCAAAAATCAATGAGCTTGCAAACTTACAACTATTACACACATACAAATTTATATTATAAGATTTTAGAATAAATACTCTTAACTTGTATCTTTATTCTTAATCTTGAGTTCTTGATACTTCCATGTTCATTTGCTTGATTGAATTAACATATTTGTTGTTATAATGTGTGTTTGTATGACATTAAGGTCAATAATCTCATCGTTTTTTATGATGACAAAATGTTTGATCCATGTAGAGATTTTCTTGAAAATGAGGAAATGTTTCCCCTTTAAATTTGAATGAAACTCCCCCAACAAAAAAACAAAACTATAAACAAAGAAAAGAAACATTTCTATATCCATGCAATAATTTCATCCTCATATGCTCCCTTTTTGTCAAATAAAAGAATATTATTTCAATATTCTTTTCTTCCTAAATTTACAACAATATTTTTCCCTTAGGCATAACAATATTTCTCCCCCTATCAACAATTATTCTGATACTAATTTATATTTATAACCAATCCAATACCAATTCAATCTTTCTCCCTCTTCGGCCTCATAAAAAAGAATGATCAACAACACTTATGATACCATATTTTCATAGTGCTTTAAAAATAAGCATCAAAATATCCATGATGTACATATAAAAGAAATATTAAGCATAAGAGTAGCAATTCCATGACAATAAAACCATGAGTTTAAACAAGATAAAAGTAAAGCTAAACATAAGTTTAAAGTTCAAACCACAAAGTTCAAAGTGTGTGCCATTATAAACCATAGCTACTTCAAAGTATTAGTTTGATACCTAAGGACATGAATATGAAATGATGCATGAAAATAAACATGAAAAATATCATGTATTCAATAATTACCCTATCATTTTACAAACTATGAACATCTTCTTGTAAAAGAGATAATTGAGTCTGTAGAGTTTCTATAGAGACGGTCTCAGTTTCTTCGGAAATTTGTTTTTGATTTAATGAAGCTTCAGTTGGTATATGTGTCAAAGCATCTTTTATAACTCAAACACCATTTCTTAACTGCTTGTATCCCATTTGAATAATTGTGGTAAAGGTAAAAGAGTTTTTATTTGAAATTTTGACAATTTCTTCATCATCAAGTGAGACACCAAAGCTCATAACTATAAGAGTTAAAATTTGGCTAAAATGAAGAGTTGTCATTACATTATAAGTAATCTTGGCCAAGTGGTGAATGATTACATAGATTAACCTCATAGAACTATTAGATAATATAGCCCAAACTAAAAATTTCTTCATATTTTCTATATCTCCTTTGTTTCTTGCTTTTGGTAGAAAAGTTATTGAGACAATATAAGTAAAAACTTTGCTTCTAATGGACAATTACAGGTTTACCGCCGTATATCCTTCATCCAGCTCATAGTTGGGATCACTAATAATCTTGTAGATCTCACTCTGATTTATACTCAAACCAACCACAAAATTGGTCTTGTTATAATATTCATTTACATTATTTGGTATTCCAAGTAGTGTACTTAATTTATTGCAATAAAAAATAATTTTAATCCCTTTTACTTTAAAGGTAATCACACAATCATCATAATCAAATGTAAGATTATTATAAAACAATCTCATCAATCTTGGATATATCTCCTTCTTAAGGTAAATTAAATGACCCCAACCTTATACATGCAATGGATTTTCTAAATCTAGGCTCTTGACTCTAGGATCAATTAATCTACCCGGAGTTATGGTTATTTTGCTAAATGAAGTTTCAAATGACTTAACTTGTGCATTTTAATCAAAAAGATAACTATCAAAT
This sequence comes from Cedrela odorata, assembly GCA_035584115.1. Classification (NCBI taxonomy): domain Eukaryota; kingdom Viridiplantae; phylum Streptophyta; class Magnoliopsida; order Sapindales; family Meliaceae; genus Cedrela; species Cedrela odorata. The sequence goes on from JAXCLQ010000008.1 coordinate 6,733,396, forward strand.
CTTGATTTTGGACGTACCTCACTTACATTGATTATTAGATCCTTTCCTTTCATTTTCCTTGATGAACTTGCTATAATTTGATGTAAAATAGCTCAAGAATTTCTCACCAATGTAATTGAAAATTCGGCCAAGTAGAGAGAGAAAATGCAAATTGGGGGTTTTTTATTCTTGTATTCAAATAGACAAATGTTTGGATTGAAAGTATAATAATGTATTGGGAAAATGTTTAATTGGTTCAATTTTGAGAAAAATTCACTTAAAATAAAGGAGTTTCAGATCTAAGAATTTTTAAGGTTTAGGGTTTGAAAGAGGGAAAATTGATTTGCACACAAAATTAATAGTTTGATTGGTTACAAGTGTGTAAATGTGGAAAGTGTTTGAATGATAAATTTTGATAAAAAAAAAATGAATTCACAAATGAGAGATTTTTGAGGAGAGATGAAGAGAATAAGTTTGTGTTTTGAGAAGATGAAGAAAATGGGAAGAAGACTAACAGGCTGATTTTATGCCTAGCCAACCGATCAGGCAGTTTGAAAACTCTTACTGCCAGTTGACCGGTTTCTCTTACTCTTTCATTTTCTTGCCTATTTTTCTTTTCGATTGATCACTTTCAAGCTTAGATTCAATGATTTCATCCTCAGATTTAATTATTCAATCTAAAAAGTTTATGTTTCAATTGTTATATGATGAGGTTTCATAAGATTTTTTATTTTCAAAAGTGCATCTCTTTAATCCATGACATTATAATATTAATGTTTGGCTTTAGAAAGAAAACCTAACCATAATTGATTTGATTTCTTTTCTTATCCATTTTGAATAAAATGCAATGCATGTGATGTGAAAAACACAATGATGATATATGAAAATGTTTAAAATATTATGCATGACATGTATGATGTCATTTACCAAAAAAAATGTATACGTTTACAAATCATAGGCAATAAAGCATCATGTAATTTTCAAGATTCAAGATTCTTGTCTTAAAAAATAAAATCTATCTTCTAAGAGCAATTTTGTAAAAATATCTGCAATTTAATTTTTATCAGAATCGATTCCATGGTAATATCACCTTTTTTAATATAGTCTCTAAGAAAATAATATCTAATCTCAATGTGTTTAGCTTTAGAGTAATACACCAAATATTTAGATAAATTAATGACACTTGTGTTATATCCAAAGTGTTTGTGCACAACAACTGTTAGCAGCTATGTATTCAGCCTCTACTGTAGAAATAGTAACACAATTTTACTTTTTGCTAAACTATGGACTAATGAGTTTCCTAGAAAATGATATGTACTACTTGTACTTTTTCTATCAACTTTGCAATCGGCAAAGTCGGCATCGGAATAGCTAATTAATTCAAAGTGTGTTCCTTTAGGATATCAAAGATCAAGATCAATTGTGCCATTTAAATATTTGAATATGCACTTTACAGCAAGTAGATGACATTTTGTAAGACAAGATTGGAATCTAGCACACAAGCATACACTAAACATAATATCGGGTCTACTTATGATTAAATATAATAAAGATTCGATCATACCTCTATATTTCTTTATGTCCATACGGTACCTTTTTCATTTTTGTCAAGCTTTAGAGTGGAGCTTATTGGAGTTGCGGCACTTTTTGAGTTCTCTATCCTAAATATTTTGAGAAGATCTTTGATATATTTCAATTCATTGATGAAGATCCCATCTTGCAATTGTTTGATTTGTAAACCGAGATAGAACTTCAACTCTCCTATCATACTCATTTCAAATTCATAACTCATGCATTTATAAAAAATTTCACACAACAAATTGCTAGTAGCACTGAAAATGATATCATTAACATATATTTGGACAATAAGTAAATCATGACCCTTATAATTGATAAAAAGTGTAGTATCTACCTTACCCATATTAAAACTATTTTTTAAAAGAAATTTACTTAGCCCTTCATACCAAGCTCTAGAGGTTTGTTTCAATTCATACAAGGCCTTAGTTAATTTGTAAACATGATTTAGAAACATGTTATTTTTAAAACTTGGAGGTTATTCTACATAAACTTCCTTCATGATGTATCCATTTAAAAATGCACTTTTGACATTCATTTGAAATAAAATGAAATTCTTATAACAAGTAAATGCAAGCAACATCTTAATTGACTCTAGTCTAGCTACAGGTGCAAATGTCTCATCAAAATCTATTTCTTCTTCTTAATTGTAACCTTTAGCTACTATTCTAGTTTTGTTCTTAACAACTATATTGGATTCATCAATTTTGTTCTTAACAACTATACTGGATTCATCAATTTTGTTCTTAAATATCCATTTAGTACCGATAACGGATTGATGTTCCAGCCTAGGGACTAATTTCTAAACTTTATTTCTCTCAAATTGTTTTAATTCTTCTTACATTACCATGATCCAATATTCATCATTTTCTGCCTCAAGAAATGTTTTATATTCAATTTGAGATATGAATGTCATATTATTGCAAATTAACCTAATGGATGATCTAGTTTTTATTTCATTAGAAGGATTCCTTATAATTAAATCTTTTGGATGAAATTTTGTAAACCTTCTCTCATTTGGGAGTGAATGAGCATTTTTCTCATCATCCTTTGAGATTTTCATAAAGCATTATCCGGACCATTTCTTAAAGAGACATATTATTTCTCTTAACCACACCTTTTTGTTGAGGAGTCTTAGGAGATAAAAATTGATATTTAATGCCATGCTCATCACAAAACTTTTCGCTTTTAAATGCATGATTTTTGAATTTCCCGCCATGGTCACTTCATATGTATATAATTGTGACTCGTTTTCATTTTGAACCCTTCTTGAAAATTTAGAAAAGACATATATTGTCTTATCTTTTATAGCCAAAAATAACACCTATGTAAATTTTGAAAAATCATCCACAATAACAAATACATAATGTTTACCACCTAGGGTTGCAATTCTAAAAGATCCAAATAAGTTCATATGAAGAAGTTCCAAAGGTTTATAAGTGAAAATATGCATTTTAGTTTTAAAAGATATTTTGATTTGTTTTCCAAATTGACATGAATCACATATTTTATCCTTCACAAAATCAATTTTTGGAAGATCTTTCACAACATCCCTTTAAAGGATTCTTTAAATTAAATCCATACTCACATGTCCTAGTCTCTTATACCATAACCAAATATTCTCATGCAAAACAAAAAAATTATTATCAATATTTGATGCACAATCAATATCAATAGTGTACACATTTCCATTTCCAATTCCAACAAAAATGATTTTATTATTAAGCATGCTTTTAATTATATAACATATAGGTTCAAAAATAACTTTATAACATTTGTCACATAATTGACTAATGCTAAGTAGATTATACTTTAAATTATCAACTAATAAAATATTCTCAATTAGGATAGCGCTTTCATTATCTACATTACCAAAGCCAATGATTTTTCCTTTAGCATTGTCCCCAAAAGTAAAATATCCTTCATATTTATATTTTATAAAGCTTGAAAATAGATATATATTTCTAATTATGTGTCTTGAACAACCACTATCAAGAAACTATTTCTTGCTCTTCGGTACCTATCAAAGAAAATCATGTTGAAGTTTTCGATACCCAAATTTTCTTGGGTCCCTGTGTGTTAGTATTAGTTCCTTTTGGAACCCACATCATGTTGATGCCAAATGCATTTCTTTTGATTAGGCATCTATGACTTAGATTACCAAATACATTACAATAGTTACAAGTTGCATTAATTCAACTTTTAGAGAAGGTTTTATAAAATAGTTTTTGTAAAACTTTTGTTTAGAACAAAGCTTGTATCCAATACCGCCTTAATCAAAAACACATCTTTGAGATCTTAAAAGAAGTTCCAAGTTCTTTTGTCCTTTTGAAAATTTCAAAATAATATTGTTCAAATTACTTAATTCCTTCTTGAGATTTTGAATCTCTTTAAGGGACTCTTATTTTTCCTTCTCTAATGACACATTTAATTCATTTAAAAAATCAACTTTAATAGATAAACTATCAAATTTCTATTTAAGAGTTCTATTTTTAAAAATTAATTTTTGAAAATCATCATGAAATTCTTCAAAAGCATCTAATAATTCATCATAAGAGTAATTTGATTAATGATCACTTACCTCATCATCACTTAAAGCCATGAAGCACATGTTGACAATTTCATCATCCGATGAACTTTTTTTCTAATAATCCCATGTTGCCACCATTGCATTTTTCTTGAACATCTTATATTTGAGAAGAGGGCAATTTGCTTTGACATGTTCGAGTTTTTGCATTCATAGCATATGATTTGTTTCTTCTTGTTTCTTTCACCTCTTTGGTTTTCTCCCAAAGAATTTCTAAAGTTTCTATTTCTTAAGTTATTTTTGTTCCTTAAAAAGCTTTTGAATTTCTTTACCATTAAAGCAATGTCATCATCATTTTTTTACTCTCATTCTCATCACTTTCATGCATGGATGATGTAAATGCAATATTCTTCTTCTTCTTCTTCTTCTTCTTCTTCTTATCCTCGATATCTTGATCATCGAAAATTTTATTTTTATAATCCATAAGTGACCCAATGACATTATTAAGAGAAAAAGTGTTAAGATCTTTAACTTCTTCAATGTCTATCATTTTTGCTCTCCACTCTTTTGGTAAAGATCTAAGAATCTTCTTTGCTTGCTCACGATTGGTAAAGATTTTTCCTAGACCTTTGAAAGAATTAACTATGTCCGTGAATCTTGTGTACATATTGTGAATGCACTCATATGACTCCATTTTAAATAATTCATATTGTCTAGTGAGTCTACTTATTTTACATTCTTTAACTTGGCTAGATTCTTCATATACAACCTCTAATGTATGCCAAATTTTATGAATACTTTCACATTTGAAAATTCTACAAAATTCACTCTTATCTACTGCACAATAGAGAACATTTATAGGCTTAGCATTCATAGAGATATTTTTCTTATCTACCTCATCCTACTCACTGCTAGGCTTATATACATTTTCCCATTTTCCATTGTTTTTCATTGAAATCTTAAGACCCTTACTAACTATTTCATAAAGCTTAAAATCAATAACTTGTAGAAATATTCTTATCCTAACCTTCCAATATGTATAATCATTTCATCAAAAAAATGGGGGTTTAGTTGTGGAATGTCACTTTAAATGTCATAGAGTTGTCATGAATCTTTTCTTAGATGATTAAGTTCTAAACAAGATAATCAAGTTCTAATACCAATTGAAATATTGATATACAACCCAAGAGAAAGGGTGAATTGGGCTTTTAAGCTTAATTTGATAAATTTAAATTTTGCTTCAATTTAACAATATAATTAAATATAAGCTCTAAAAATAAAGAGAGTGAGAAAAAAGATTGAACACCTTCGATTAATAGTGGTTCGGCATAATTTTGTCTATGTCTACTCCTTGAAACTTCGCTTGAAGATTCAACTATAAACAAGTCTTGAAACCTCAAGACTCAATTAACAATCAGGGAGATTTTTGGTACTTCTTCAAACTTTACAAGTGATTCTCTCCCAATCACTCAACCTCACTATACCCAAGTAAAGAATAAGCCTTAAAATCCCAAGAGTTAATTTACAACAAAAAGAATTTTTTGTACCTCTTAAAACCTTATAAGCGACTCTTTCCCAAATCATTTAATCTCACAATACCCAAGTGAAAGAAGTGATCTTTCACTCTTTCATAGATGAGAATAGATGTAGAAAATAAATTATACCTTTAAATAATTCTCTAACAATAAATGTGTTTATAGCGCTTTATAAGTTCAAAATTTTATTTTGAAACTTGAAAGATGTTTATATTCACTTAAACTTTGAGAGAAAATGTTCATAATTGCTTATGAATGAATGTAGGACTTTTATATATAGTTGGGGTTTAAAAACTAGTCATTAAACTCATAAAAATTTAAATTTTGAACGCAAACAATAAGTCATTTTTCCTCCTTTTTACCTTAGTTTTCATCTTTTAAAAATCTTGCAATTATGTCCCTGAATACCTTACAATTAAGTTCATTTTTCAATTTTGAAAAATACTATTAAGTTTATATCCTAGATTTCAAAAGTGTCTTTTAATATATTTTGCAAGTATTAAAAATATGAGTTTGCAAAAATCAATAAGCTTACAAAGTTACAACTATTACATACATACAACCTTATATTTTAAGATTTAAGAATAAATACTCTTAACTTGTATCTTGATTCTTAATCTTGAATTCTTGATGTTTCTTTATTTATTTACTTGATTGAATTGACATATTTTGTTATCATTAAAACATGAGTTTGTATTACATTAAGATCAACACAACTTACAAGCATATTATTAAAAATAAATGGGTTTATATAAAAAAATATTAACAAATGGGTTTATATGTAAAAATAAAAAATAAAAAATACAGGATGACAACATAGAATGATACAAAGAAAGGTTTGTTGCTAAAGGATTTGATCTAAGAAGTGGGGTAGCCTATCATGAAACTTTTTGCAAGGATGTTAGAGTGTATGTTGACTGAGTCAGAGAGGTCGAGACTTCATCTCATGAAGTTACACATGAGGCTCTCGTAAGATTTCAAATACTTTCCGTTACTTTAGTTGTAACACCCCATTTCATATTTATTCAATCAATCATTATTATATAATACTACATCATTTCATAGAAAGAGTATTACTATTACATAATTCTTAAATGTCTACAATTTCTAAATTCTTTATACGTACAAAGAGTTATCTATATAACTAGTTCTCAAACTTATAATTACTCTATTAATTGCATATATAACCAAGATTTCCATCTAAACTTAACTAACTTTGTACGCGTCCTTTGTCACTTCTACGTACTATTTTCTGAAAAGTAAAATTTTTACAATAAAATGTGAGATATAATCTCAGTAAGTAAACCATGCAAGTTTTTCATATATCGATGTAATACTGAACATAAATACCCAAATAGATCAATACATTTTCAAACCTTTCATATTTCTTTTCTTATCAAAACAATCATATTTGCACAACCGGATCAATGAATTTTCAAACTATCAATTAGTACAGAAATTCATTCATATTTTAAACATTTTCAGAATGGCTCAGTTAATTAGTGTCACCTGCACGCACAGTGACCCGGATTCAGAACGTGATCACGTGTTCCGCTTAAAGCGGACATTTTTATTTCAATTATAATAGAAACATGCATTAGATGTTAAACAGAAACGCACATTTACACGTTAAACAGAATTCTGAATAGCTGGCAAATCCCATTTTGCCACCAGACCCGGCCAAGTCAGAATAAACATTTAACTAACGACTAGAGCCATAAAATCATTTTCATTCATAAACATTTACACATCAACATTATTTCATAAATATTTCATAAGTGCGATATCGGCGTACAACATTTGAATTCATAATTTTTCAAAAATCATTTCATAAAATTCATGTTGGCATACTAAACAGTAATATACACATTTTCACACAACATCGAATATCACACAGTTTCAAAAACATTAAAATGCATGCATGATTTACATACAACAACGAAAGGGTAACTACTCTCATTAATGATTCTTCCACCTAACTTAATCTTTCTCCATAATTTTCGTAACCTAATACCACAAATATATAAATCAAGTCTTCTACTATTCAATAAATCAATATAAATATTTTAAATGCGATATTTGTGAAATTAATGTCTAAAATTCCTTAGTTTTTTACCCCTATCACTAAGTTTAACTAACTGAGTCCTTTATCTAATTTTCAACAACGAATTTCTATTACTAACTTATGCTAATTCATATTTTTGACTGTCCTAAGTCTACATATTTTCGTCTAAGTAAATAAATATGGCTTTGATTAAAATACTGTAGCAAAATATTGTTCATGTAGAAATACTGTAGTAAAATACTGTTTATGCCAAAGTACTATAGTTAAGCAACTATTAATACTGGATTCACGGTAAAAAACAGTTACTATACAGATTAAAACTATTGTGCAACAATTACTGTTCAAATCGAAGTTACTATAACAATTTTCAAAAATACTGTAGCAACCTTCAAAATCACTGTTCATCCGAGAGCAAAAGACACTAATTTCTTCCCACAAACACTTCAATTAATACAAATTCAACCTAATACTATATTTTCTACTTCAATTAAACTCAATTTAACCTTTTCTATTTAGAATTTAACATAATTTATTTGAATAAATAGTAACTCAATTATCAATTAATTATAAAAATCTAAAATTAAAGTTTTTATCTTGTTATAAAGTTTACCGGTAACTAAAATTTGAAAGAAAAATACTCGAATTCGAAGTAATTTGACAAGAATTTGAGAAGGAAAGGGGAGAATAAGACTCTGTTTCTTTAAAAATGAAATAGCCGAATGTTTCTTTGAAAATGAAATAGCCGAATGGCTGTTGGAATGGGAAAGAAGATGGGTAAAATGAGATATATGGTGGGATGAAAAATATCAATTAGGTCCTTATTCTTTTAATATTATAAAAATAATTTAAAACTTTTAGAAACTTTTATTTTAGTCCTTTTAAAAAAAATTCTAAAATAACCTTTAATATTTTAGAATCTTTACAATTAAGTCCAAAATTAATCCAAGCACTATTTTCTTAATCTAAAATTCACTTATAATTCAATTTTATAACATTAATTTTGGACCTAAACAAATAACACTATTTTGAGTCTAAAATTCAATTATTTACTCAAAAATTATAAGTTACATGAAATTTTAATTAATCAAATAATATCAAATTATTCGATTAAATTTTCTATATACTGCAGATGCTACAGTTACAAATTTATAAAATTACAAGCATTACATTAGCTATTAATTATTAGCTTAATATTTTATATAGGCGAATATTAATTTTCGTATAATTTACTATTAGTTGTAACTTTTTATATAAAACATACTCAATATAAATCAGTCAGTTATGTGTGTGATTACCAAACTTAATTCTCCATATTATATTCCTCATCAACAATTTCCCATATCACTTTATTTCCTTAAAAGCATGTACCGTTGTTGTTGTTTTTCTTTTTCTTATTTTTTTCATAAATTGAGTACTCAATATCATGTGGGCAATCATGATTTGTATGTATATCCTTAAGACATTGTGGATGTTAAAATACAATAAAATGAATTTTAGGAAACTTGATTTTGTTATCAAAAGTATGTTCGAACTTACATCATCCAAAATCTTAAATTTTTTTTTTTGTATTCTTAAATTATTTGTAAATATTTATCTAGATATTTATTTGGTGAAATATTGGAGAAAACTAATTATTAATAAATTGAATTGGTGATCAAGATACTAAAATGACATTTGAATGATTTTGTATCAAAGGGAGAAAGAACCTTGCCTTCAATTTTTAATAGAATTTAACAAAAAAATGAGAAAAAATTGTTCGAATTAATATATGGTGAATAAGATAGATGGGAGAATATCCTTTTCAATAATACAATATTTGAATGATTTTGAATTGAAGGAAACAACTCTTACGTTAATGCATGTCCGATACAACTATGAATATCCATTTTTCAATAAAGAAAATAGGAGTTAGATTTTCTCTTTCAGTTATAATATTAATTAATAATATAGTTTAGAATCAACATTGTAGGATATATGTTTTAGGGTGATGACAATTGGGTAAAAAAATTAATTTGATATAACAAAATAAAATTCTTAACATGTATCCAACTACAAACAAATGAAAAACCTATAATAAATATGAAAGCAATAGCCAACTCTTCAAAAGTTCAAGTAAGTTTTAAAAACTAGCAAATAAGATTTTCTATTTTAAACATGACCTGGACTGTGTTATATTAAAATTTTAAAATTATAATATTTTCAAATAAACATATTAAAAAATGAAAAATATCTCTATTTATTTAACATTTATATTTTTTTAGTACAACTTATATATATATATATATATATATCATACCTCTGCAGAGTAATTTTTCATTCATCTTCTTAACTACTAAGGACTAGGATTTCTCACAATTGTAATTATATTTTTCACCCAATGATTTAGATTTCTCACCATTGTAATTACATTCTATTTAATTTTGACTTATTTTTATGATTTTGTTTGAATAATTCTTCTAAAAGATATATCTACATATATAACCCAACAACTATTTAGGATTTGTTTATGCTCACTAAAGCCCACTTTGTCATGCCCAATAATTGTAATGGCCTCGGCCATACGGTCCACTTGTCCGAGCTACCAGACCGACCATTATAGCCCAGTGTCCCTCACGGGCCCATTGAGCAGGAATTTATTTCTTCGGGTTCACACCCAATTGGGGTTTTGTTATTTCCATCGTCGACACTACACATATGGGAAGCATATTACATTCTCCCATCATTACTAACTCTCGCTCTCCTAGCCTCTTGAATACAACTTGTTTAGTAAACGATCCACTGAAACTCGATGCCAAGATAACCAATTTATTTCCAAAATGGCATCAAAATATTGTATTCTTAAAGGGATTAAATCAACTTTTAATTATACTCTATTTAAAATAATAGCACAGTCTCTAAAGACTGTCTTCCTTAACAGTTTCTGCCCCAAAGGGGTGTGAACTATTAATTCCGGATCAAGAGGCGATAGCTCTCTATCGACATGAGATGTGAATGCATGACTGATAAATGATCTATTAGAACCTGGATCAATGAGGATGTATGCATCTTGGTTGAATATGGTTACAGTACATGTCACCACTTCAGGATTGATTTGAGTATATTTTTTATTGAGGGCAAACACACGAGTCTGAACTCTGCCTTGATTCCTCTGAGAACCTGACGGTGTCATAGAAGAACTACTCACTCCTGACCTTCTACTAGTTAGAACTGTAGATTGACCCATTGACTGTTAATGTGAAGGGTAGGCAGGATTCTGACTGGCTATAGGTTGACTGCCAGTTCCCATTTGAACTAAACTGGGCCAATATTTCTTCACATATCCTGGCCGCCAACAGTGAAAACACATCTAGGGCATTCTACATAGACCATTGTGGTAATTCTTGCAGTTTATACATCTATCATTTCCCTGCCTCTATCTAAAACTTCGTGCTAACCCTTGAGTTGATGATGCAAACTGAGATGGTTTCTGTTGTTAGTGGTGTTATAGTAATCCCTAGATACAAGTAAGGATAAGGGTATGGACAGGGATATGGTGTCAACCCTGGTGGTCTTTGTGCTTAAAATGACCCTATGTATTTCAGTATGCCATAAAAGCTACCCAGGCCTCTGGAATCATCGGATTAGGCATTTCCATTCCTGATGGCGGATATTGAGAAGGAGATGCATGCGGTTCCTCGGTTTCAAAGGGTGGTACAAATGATGAAGCATCTTGTTTCGAATCGGGAACAATCTCTCTCCGTGGTCTACCTCTTCCTCTAATAGATCGCAGTCACATTATTTACTACAAAAATAATTCACAAGATCAAATCTATGTATAGTGGTGGTGATCAATCCTTAAGACTTGACTCACTTTGTCTACTGGGTATTTTTCGAAATTCAATTAAAAATTAGGTAAAACAGTTTCAAAATAAGTTTAAACACATTTTCAAAAATATTTTTCGAAATTGGGCTCTGATACCAATCTAATTGTCACGCTCCCACCCATGGGGTTTACACGTGACAACCGCCGCAGACCCTCAAGACACATTCTAAATCCCTGAATATGTCTTTCAGGTTTATAAGATTACTTGGGTACCGTCCCTGTATAATTATTTACATAAACTTGTTTCTCTAAGATATTTTCAACTCATCTCTCAAATAAAAGCATACTTAATTTAAAATACATATAAGGTACATATTGAATTACATTATTTTCTATCTATAATTAGATACATACAACAGTTTCTCAAAACATACCCAGTAAACTCTCAAACATGTCAATGAGTCAAGGATGAAAATGATACCTGAGCGTCTTACTCCCTTAATTGATCACCATCACTAGATACGCCTCTCGATACGCTTGATTTCCTAAAACTGGAAGGTGAGGGGGTGAGTATACCGAGATATACTCTGTAAGTGGACAAAAAATATGTTTTTAAGAAAATTATTTGTAAATGCATGTAAAACAATTTATTTTAATAAAGACATGGCCTGTTATTCATAAATCATTGGGCTAGCTCCCTCTCCGGGTGATTATCCTTACTGTGGGTAATCCTGAGACATCAGTGGATTTTATGTACGAAAAATAAAGTTCATTTAATATAAATAATTATTTTTAATATAAATAATGCATGCTAATTTTAAAATTGGCCTACCACTGATATTAGTCTCGAATAGTCAAGTGGTGATACTTATGACTGTCTTCGACAATTCCGCAGGTAAGCAACTCTATAACATCCACTCATATAACTGCCCCACCTGCGGTGCACTCACCTAAGCGGCCTCTTAATAGTTCTGTCCTTAAGCTACTACCCTGTAGATATAGTCACCTACAAACTTAGCCCTACAGACCATATTACCAATATAATCCACAAATAATCCATGAATATAAACATTTATAATCATTTCATCAACAACAATATAACGAAATTATATTACTTGGCCTCATAGCCACATGCATATTAAATCTATTTACAAGTCATTCATATTTATTTTAAATCAATAATAAATAAACTATTTCTTAATTCATAAAACAATAAGTTTTATAAAACTATTAATAGTATAAAACATATAAATAATCAGTAGTAGGAATGGTAAATTTCATAATATTATACATACATAATATAATAAATTTCATAATTCTAATTAATTAACAAATATGCTTTAAATGCGATGCTCATGGGCAACATGTCTAAAATTTCTTAATTTTGCACATATAACTTTACAAGACTTTCTAACGAGGGTCATTTATCCAATTTTCAACAAAAAAAATCCAATGGCTATAAATATTTCAAATTTCGCATTTTCATCTAAAACGGGTATACACGTTTCAAGTGATATTCAACGCCAATTTAACATTATAGTCTTTCAATTATTGCAATTCTACACAAATCTATATTTCTCACACGCCAATCAAAGTAAATTTTTGGATGAACAATAAACCCTAAAATTCTAATAAGCTCAAATTTTTAAAATTAAACTCATAATGGGTTAATGAGCTTACCGATACTCTGTAAAAACCCTTAGAACCTTCAAATTACCGTTTAACTGAAAAAGCCCCAATTTTCTCTTTTAACCCAAAATTCTTTCTTGTCGTTTCTTATGGTTTCTATCCCAAATTTGGCACCAAATTGTAGAGAAGAAAACAAGTAATCATTTGGTAGCCAAATTTGAACGAAAACATCAAAGGTTTTGCCGAGATTTAAGGATTTCCATGAAAGATAAAAAGAGAGTATATTTTAGAGGGAGAGCAAGTGAAGAAATAGAAAATGACCCAAAAATTGAAACCTCACATGGGTATTTATATAAATGAGCAAAAAGACTTAATTGCTCTTAAGAAATCTGGGAAATTTCAAGTTATTTTGCCCCAAAATTAATAAAAGTGTCAATATTTCTACTTAAGTATTGACAATTTTGGTGACAGTGTCGATATGTTTAACCCATATGTCGATACTTTTATAAGAATCACATTCTAGAATTTTCCTAACCCCGAATGTGATACTTTTAGCTTAAGTGTCGATACTTTTATAAAAGTGTCAACACTTTCATAGAAAGGGTAGATACTTTTGAAAATAGAATGTTCAAATTTTATTCTGAGCAAAGTGTTAATACTTTGAGAAAAGTATCGACACTTTTGGGCAAAGTATCGATACTTCCAAGGCCTTGATACTTTTTAGTAAAGTATCGATACTTTCATGCAAAGTATCAACACTTTTGGAAAAAAAACAGGTCGACACTTGATGCAAATTTCTAACTAACACCGATCATTCCATAATTTAATTCTTTTTACTCAATTCACTCATATCACGAGCTAACTTAAGCTCAACTTAGCCTCGTTAATATGTTAATTAAAATCTTGAATCATGCACGTGTGATAATGAATGTCATTAAATGACTAATTTTATCCTTATGTTCAAATAACAGTGTTTATAATAATACTCTTAATGAGTAACTTTATAACTCTACTCCACTTTTATAAATATATATATATATCACCAATCAACTTATTAAAAAAAATTGATAACATTTTATTTTTAAAATAAATAAACAAAATATTGAATGCACCTATTAAATACTAGCTTTTTATTGATTAAAGTAAGTAAGAAGAGTGAATTATAATCATCTAAGCCTTTTTTATTATTATTTTATCTTGAGTAATTTATGCGCTTCCAAATTATTTAAATATTCTCATCTTAGCACACAACTTAATGAAGAAATATTGTTGTTTTGTATTTAATTATGGTATTATTTCTAGTTGAAATGTACATGTGATTAGAGAGTGTTTTATAAATGGTAAAATAGGTTATTATTGGAGATATAAATGGTATAATTACAAAAATAACATAATTTTAAAAGTTAAAGTGAGGCATATTTGAGATTTACAACTTAAGCTTGTCCATGCACTTACCTCTCCCAACTTTACAACCTTGAGATTGGGGTTCAATTCTCACTATGTGCTGTTCTATGAGAGTATATTTCTTTAACTATTTGGAGTATTTTAGATATCTTATATATTATAAAGTAGCATAATTAAAAAAAAGAAATATAATTAATAATGGAGTGTTATAACACAAAATGCAGGGTGGAAAATTTGCCTATAAAACTTAAATTAATTTTGTTGGGTTTGACGGACTTTTAAAAAATTTGGCTTTAAAACTTAAATTAGTTTAATTGTTTTATTAGAAAAATTAACGAAAAAAATTAATTGTTCCTTTAACCAATTGTTTTTATCTATTTTAATTGACGATATTAACATATATTATTTTTAAAAAAAAATTTCTTCAGTTTACACCCCTATTAGATATTCAAGATGGATTTTCTCATGATTGTGGTGATGAATCATGAGCAAAAAAAAATCATGCGAATATAAGATAACCTATATACTTAAAACTAAATATATGTTTACACCTCTATTAGGTTTTTAAATGACAATTTGCATTGTTTTAAAAGAAAAAAAAAGTTACTATAATTATATTTTTAATAATTATGTTGTCTAAAATGATTTTTGAAAATTAATTTTTATTTTTTATCTTAATAAAATATAATTAACTAAAGAATTGATATAAGAGATGTTGTTTTTAGTCTTTCTGTTTTTGTTTTTATATATGAAAAATTAAAATTTCATGGTATAGAAATCCACAAACTAAATAGAAAAGAAAAATTCATGATATACTATAATTATATTTTTAATAATTATATTGTTTAACTGTACTATCTCTCGGTAACTTAGAGTATCGGTCACTGATATTCGTTGCCTGATTTCCACATTCAGTCTCTCTCAAATTAACACAAAGAATTTTTTCATTAGCAACTTGAAAATAACTCTGTAAGGTCTTTCAGCTGAGTCTTGTATTCTATCACTGTCTTTTCTAATTGTTATGGTAGTATATAGTATTGATTCTGAAATTCTCTCAAAAGATCAATCCAAATCAACTGTGACCCCAAATCTGATAAATATATTCTACCAACAAGTAACAGCATTATTCTGTAACAACCTTATAGTCACCTTCAACTTATTCTCATCTGCAATACTCATATCTTGGAGATTTTATTGTATCTGTCTCATCCATTTACTTGCCATAATGGCATCATAAGTGTCACACACCGGTAAATCGGTGTCGTGATGGCATAAAGGTAGGGATATCCTACCTCTATTAGCCTCAGACAAATCTGAACGTGTAAACTTGTAATGCAGATAGGTATAAATCATATACATGAACTCATACACATATACTAAGGGCTTCATGCCCATCAATATCATACTAGACATATACCACGATACTCATATACAGAATAGCATATGCACAAATGTCAATATGCACAAAAATATATAAAAGACACCTATAATGTGTATACATAATTGGGCGTTGTGCCTAATTTACAAAACAGAGAAAAACATTAACCCCTAGGTGACTTTATGTAGAATCTGGAATCCCAATGCTCTTCACGAATATCTCCTAAAATCCTCACCTAAAAGAAAATCATGTAATCACTGGAAACTGTGGTGGGGTGAGTTTTGGGGAAAACTCAGTGAATGGATATTGAATTGATAATTTTAAGTAAATTCAGTTTCAATATAAAATATGTTTGAAGCTAAAATTAATTTCAGACATAAATCATACTAACAGGACATCCACTGTATATTATTATAATTTCAGAATTATAATTTCAAATAGTCAAATGAAAACATAATAATATGCAGGAATGTGTATAGATTTCAGGTTAGTTATCAGACTGCCCTTTGCCCCCTACTTCTCACATGTACTGGTACCTCCACAGAACACAAATTAGAATGTGCTTTCAAAGCACATAAACTTCCTCCCTTATATCTCCTAGTTAGGGTTAAGTAAAAATTGAAATAACAGCTAGCATATTATCAGAAATACAAAAATCAGAAATAAAACACAATTCAAAACACAATGGCTGTCTCCTGGCCGCAAAATCAATATCTCAACAATTTCTCCACAATAATATATATAGAGTTCAAAGTAAATCTCATTTTTTATATAAAGTAGAATGTAAATCAATTTATAAATAAACTATTTTATATTTCGTAAAATATTAAGTTTTATAAAATAATTTTAACAAAATAAAAAGCATGTAAAAATTTCACTCATTAGTGTTGCCAAAAATATAACAGAAATCCGATCACTATGGACTGGGCGGCCGCTTCCTTGGCGTATCTGTAACATATTTATACTAATTATTAACATAATAATTGAAGTACACATGCTAAAAGTTTAATTACGACACTGATGTACAACAAGTTTTTCCCCTTTTTTGAATTATATTTTCTTTTATAATTCGAAATCTAGCGATTAATAATTGAGGTATCGATTATACTTAATTAACTATTACTAACTATATCTTTTTACAAATTTTAATTTTACCTAATTTAACAGCTAATCGATTTAATTCTAATATAAACAAGCATAATCAGGAAAAATGTTCAGGATAAACAGTATTTTCGGCGTGAGCAGTATTTTCGCATGAACAATGTTTCCTATATGAACAGTAATTATTTTGAAAAATACAAAAATACGATAACAACAATGCTAGGAATCATACCAAGGGGCCAATTTAACCCTAAGATGTCCGAATTGCAAGGAATTGCAAAAATTTCCAAATTGAGAATAATGATACTTTTCTCCTCCCTGCTCAATCGTCGACCAAATCGCTCAAACGAAGTTCCTAGCTTGTAACTCATGTCGTGTACATGTGATTTACAGTAAGAAACAAAACTTTAATGGGTTAAAAATCGAGTAATTTGAAGGGATTGTAAAAAAAATTAAAAACAAAGGCAAATGGAGGCTTACTAGAAAAATGAAAATGAATGCCCTCTTCTTGCATCCTGCCCAAGTCAAAATGAAATTAAAATTTAATGAAATAACTATTTTGCCCCTAAAATAATTAAAAAGAAATTAAATAGAAAGGTTAAATATATTATTTATAATTTTCTTATGTTTCAAGCTTCGATTCTCTCTCATTTGATCTCAGATTTGACTCCAATTTAATTTATATTGATCATTGTCGAGTTTTCTTTCAGTAGAAATAAACCTTTTATCAATCGAATTTTTCAGTCAACGCCGATTTTTGTTTAAAAGTCGGGTGCGCGAATAAGGGTTTAAAGAAAAAATTTATAAACTTAACAAATTGTTATTTAATCACTCTCAATAGCTAATTAAATATTAATATAGAGTTAGTAGCTCGGTTTTTAACACCTCGACATAAATTTATAAAATAACAAAATTACCCCTCATGTGTAAAATGATCGAAATGCCCTTAGTTTAAATTTTGGGGTATTACAATAAGTTTCTGAAAAAAAAAATATACACTCCAATTGTCTAGCTTCCTTTATCAACTTGGAAAGCTTATATACTAGTCTAGATGACTTTGCAGAGGCTACATGAGTCGCTGGCATTGGGGTGATATCATTGGTTCACTAGGTGGGTGTCTTAAGGGAATTTGCTCAAGCTAAGTTGGTGTTTGATTTTAGGCACTACAATATTCTTTAAAAACTGTCCACATCTCCAGTGGTACAATAGCTAGCATTTCCATACCAGGCTGTAAAAATGGAGCTACTTGTACTAGTCTAGAAAACTAGGGTACATATGAGGAATCTATCGATTCCTCTTCAAGTAACAGTACCCTACGATGTTTATCCTTTCCTTTTGTCGTACATGGAGTAAGTATGCATCCTTACTTACTACATAAAGAACTAAGTTTGATCATATATGCTTCATTATAGTATATACCTATATATAACTTGACTCACTTAATGTTCACTAGATAATTTAAAAAATTATTTTCAAAACTATGTTAAACCCATTTTAAAATCTCAAACTATTTTCAAAACCTTTGAAAACTATTTTCGACCGAAGGCTTTGATACCACTAAAATTGTCACGACTCGAACTTGGGTCTACCCGTGACAACCACTACAAATCTTCATGATGCACTTTTTACATCTAGAATGCATCAAGAGAGCTTGTGAGGCTTTCCTTTATCATAAAATATGTATCACATTTTCAAATGACTTACTTCTATCATTCGGATCATTATCAAAGAATTAATCATTCATTATCAATTCATCCACAATATAGACAATATCAATCAAATAAAATACAATTATGGAAATCATTTTCATTTGGGTTAAAAAAACATAAATCTTTACATAAACTGTTTGGTTTTCAAATACTTTTACAATTATTAAACTAGTCTATCCAGTGGTATCAAAAGCTTAAGTGAGTCAGAGAGAGGACCTAACTAGAGCGTCGTAAGCTCTCAATGGCTACCTCTAATCTGGCGAGCACTAAAGCGCCTAACCTGAAAGCTGTAAAGGTGAGGGGTGAGTATATAAATATATTTAGTGAGTAAATAAAGTACATACATAAATATATACATGCACACGCATTTACAAAATATTGATATTATGATATATTTAAACCATATACTCAAAGTATATATATACAAGTTCATTTAAATTAATAATCACAAAATATTTTATTGGTCTGCAAATAGTTTTAAATAATCAATCGAACTGGCCATCCATTCTCGACACGCTACCTTGATCGTAAATAAAATTGTAATCATCAGTGAGTATTTCACATATAAACCATATGCAATAAAATTTTATCAAATATAAAATAATTTGCTCATGTTTTACAAAATTATTCATTTCTTGTAAAAACATGAGTATTTAAAAACACAAGCCCACCTCACTGATGTTGGCCCCAAGTAGTCACTCGGTGACACAAGTGACTGTCTTCGTAATCCGTCAAAACAAGATAGCTCTATCAAGTCACCAGGACTTTCCATAGAGTATTTATAATCACACAAACGTACATTCAGCACATAGTGGGCTTGTCATGGCCTCTCCCTCTTATACCAACTCCACTACGCCTCCACTTACCTATGCGACCTCTCAACAGATTCGTTCATAAGCTATCTCCCTGTATATACAGCAAATGAACAGGTCCACTTGTCATACAACAATATATGGCCTTGCGAGCCTCATCACCAATATACATGTATAAAAAAAAATCATTTTCAAACAATGACTTCAAATCATATAAAATGAATCTAACCTTCTCGACCATCTCAACATGTATATAAAATAAGATTTTATCAGCAGACCAAATAAGTAAAACATCCTAATATCATGCAATTCATATAAGACAATTTCATCTTAAATTTTGCACTTTAATCGTAAAATAGCTTATACTACACATAAGCATATAAATATATATATATATATATATATCACACACATATATTTACATATTCGTATATGTATAAATTTACTCACTACAAAGGGAAGATAACTACTCCCACTAAAGTCATTGCGCTCATTTGGTCCTTATCTCGGGTTCTCGGAACCTAATACCACATATGCATATAATAATAAATTTCACGATTTCAAATAGTTAAACATATATGTACTAAATGCAATGATCGTGGAAAACATATCTAAAAACTTCTTAGTTGACACATCACTTCATGAGGCTTAACTAATGAGACTATTTATTTAATTTCCAACAACGAAATCTCATAACTGACTTATTCAAATTCATATTTTCAAATTCATTTTTTTAATTCATATTTTTAAATTCATATTTTCGATATTATATCAAATACTAAAATTCATATTCAAATCGATAATCGATCACATTTTTTATCTTCATAATACCTCAATAAACCCAAATATTCACATATATTTCTATCTCAATATTCGTTTCATGAACTGACTTAAGTCACCTGAGCCTTGTTAATGTGTTAACTAATCATGAACAATGCATGTGTGAAAATAAAAGTCATTACAATAACTATTTTACCCTTATATTTGAAGAATAAGGTTTATAAAATTAGAATCATCTAAGCCTTTTTTCTTTTATCTTGAGTAAATAATGCACTTCCAAATTATTTAAACATTCTCATCTTAGCACACAACTTAATGAAGAAATATTGTTGTTTTGTATTCAATTATGGTATTATTTCTAGTTGAAATGTAAATGTGATTAGAGACTGTTTTATAAATGGTAAAATAGGTTATTATTGGAGATATAAATGGTATAATTACAAAAATAACATAATTTTAAAAGTTAAAGTGAGGCGTATTTGAGATTTACAACTTAAGCTTGTCTATGCACTTACCTCTCCCAACTTTATAACCTTGAGATTGGGGTTCAATTCTCATTATGTGCTGTTCTATGAGAGTATATTTCTTTAACTATTTGGAGAATTTTAGATATCTTATATATTATAAAGTAGCATAATTAGAAAAAAGAAATATAATTAATAATGGAGTGTTATAATACAAAATATAGGGTGGAAAATTTGCCTATAAAACTTAAATTAGTTTTGTTGGGTTTGACAGACTTTTAAAAAATTTGGCTATAAAACTTAAATTAGTTTAATTATTTTATTAGAAAAATTAAGGAAAAAAATTAATTGTTCCTTTAACCAATTGTTTTGATCTATTTTAATTGACGATATTAACATGTATTATTTATCAAATTTGTTATTTTAATATTATTTTAAAAATTATTTTTTATTTAGTTTACACCCCTATTAGATATTCAGAATAGACTTTCTCATGATTGTGGTGATGAATCATGTGCAAAAAAAAAAAATCATGCTAATATAGGATAACCTATATACTTAAAACTAAACATATATTTACAGTCCTATTAGTTTTTTAAATGACACTTGCATTGTTTTAAAAGAAAAAAATAATATAATTATATTTTTAATAATTACGTTATCTAAAATGATTTCCGAAAAATAATTTTTAATTTTTATCTTAATAAAATATAATTAACTAAAGAATTGATATAAGAGATGTTGTTTTTAGTCCTTCTGTTTCTGTTTTTATATATGAAAAATTAAAAATTCAATGGTATAGTAATCCACAAACTAAATAGAAAAGAAAAATAAAAAAGGTGTATAATGATTTTTCAATCTTGCATCCTTATAAAGTTTTTGTCTAACATCGCATTCTCAGTATACAGTTTTGTTTTTCAATAATTATTGCATAACTTAAGGCTATCCCCAACTTTTCAACAATATTTGTGGAATAAGGTTCTGCTATAAAAAAAAATAATAAAAAAAATAATTACCTTATGATATTGGTGTTGGCATGATTTATCTGCTGGATTTATATTAAAGTTGTTGATTTTTTATTTTTTTTTTAATAATTGTATTGGTAAAAGAAAGAATAAAATTTCTGTTAATTATAATTTTGAACTCAAACAACCAAATCGCACAATTTAAATTGGGTTTAAAATTTATTTGAGTTGTATTTGGCTATAAATTTTCAACCCAAATTTATTTTGGGTTGGATTAAGTTTCATTAACTCAAATAACACAATTCAAACAAAATATCTTTGTATATCAAGACTTGACTTTGATTGTAGTTACGTTGATATTGCTATGTTAGAAATACAGTAGAGAAGAAAAGTTTTGTCTTAGTTTACAGTAGAGTTATAAAATATATATATATATATATATAATTTTCTTAACACTTATATTCTTTAATTTTATTTATTTCAAAATTATATTCAAATATTGTTGAAGCCATCTATTACCTTACTCTGCCACAAGTCGAAACTATTCTAACCATCATATGTTTCTACATTAATTTTTACATATGTCACTGATATCATCTTTGCTAGTATGA
Organism: Cedrela odorata; assembly: GCA_035584115.1. Classification (NCBI taxonomy): domain Eukaryota; kingdom Viridiplantae; phylum Streptophyta; class Magnoliopsida; order Sapindales; family Meliaceae; genus Cedrela; species Cedrela odorata. Next base: position 6,755,732 of record JAXCLQ010000008.1, read on the forward strand.
ACGATAATACTATCATTTTTATCAATACTATTTTATAATATAACTTGATAAGCAAATAAATAGTACTCAAAAGACAAATCCCTTAAATAGAATTTCTCTTTATTATAACTATCCTACAACAATACTCAAGCTCTAAACTAATTATTATATTCAATAGTTATCGAACAATCAGAACTATACTAAACTTGCAGTTTTGATACAACTTGTTGTATGACGAAAATTTTATTTTACTAACACACAACTAGTAACTATAGATATTGAAATATAATAAGAATAAAACAAAATACCAATAAAGTATAAAACTACTAAATATAATAATAAAAAGAGAACACAATATTTAACGAGATTTGATATAAATACCGGATGTTATTAATACTATACTATCTTCAAATAGAGCAATTACAAAAACTATATTAATTTGTAAGACTCATAAACAAATAGAGACCTAAAAGAAAAAAAATATAAATTAGAAGGTTTTATATAAAATTAGACCACTCAATTGATATTTAATTTTAGATGCCTAAATAATAACAAACGATTTCTTTTATGAGTCAAGGCTCAAGTCTTCAAATGACATCCCACCAATGCGGATAACAACATAGTCGACTAATTTAACTAAACATAACAGACTGGTACAATTAGCTATGAATTCATCTTAGTAGACTCCTAAAGATATATAGCTATACGATTCAATGTCGTTTCTGAGAAGCCACGATAAATTAAGTGAGCTTCGTAATGCAGAGATTGCATGGCTGTGTCAAGATGATGAATGGTATAATTTTAATAGCAAAATTTGGTATTTTTCAAGGAGCCTTCAATGCTAATCTAAGAAAAATCAATATATTTGTTAGAGACTGAAGAATTTGATCCTTGTTCAGATCTGTAGAATGTGGTTTAGATAGTTCTTGGTGAGGAAATTTTTTGCTTCCAAATTGTAACTACTTTTGAATATGTAACAATTTGAACGTTAAATATCACTTAATAGGCTTAGCTTTGTTATATTCTACACATCCGATACAGTCATGACACAAAATTTGAAACTTTTTTATTTAAAAGTTGAAAATTTTAATTTTAATTTAAAATATTTAATACAAAATTTGAAACAATTTAACACAAAACTTGAATTTTTTTTATTGCATATTAACAAATCCAAACATTTTGTCAAACAACTTGTGTACTTCATTAATTTCACCCCATATATGAAACCGGAACAAATCTCAGGCTCATTAAGAAAAAAAAAAGTATTATTCTGCGGGCACAATTCACAAATAATGATAATGACTAGTGTTGATCATCAGAAAGCAATAATTAGAATAATTAGACTCTTAGATATATAGCAACTAATGGACTTTGAATAATTAAACTCTTAGATATACAGCAACTAAATTAGCGAAAGTAATTATTAACAACTATTACCATGATTTGGTGAACAAGATGTCAAGAGTAATATTCTAATGATTTTGCATGAAGTTGTATGCACAAGTTGTTCTATTTTCTTTTTTTTTCTTTTTCTATGAAAAACGTGGATTTGTATCATTATTTATGGAAAATTTCGGCATAAAGTACATATGTTATATGTACATAAACATGCTTAACATGCAATCTATTATTATTAGGAACTTCTTTCAAATTGACAACAACAGAGGACTTTACTTAGCTATAGCTTAACAGCTGTCAGTGGCTTAACAGCTGTCAGTGCACGCTATTGGTTTCCAATGGATAACCGCAGCCAAGAAAACATGTGGAAAAGGACTTACAATAGAAGTGAAATTTGGAACATAGTGATAGGAATAACAAGAAACAGAAGAAGAAAAAGGAAAATCACAGTCACAGAAACTAAACTGCGGATTTTAGTTGTTATCTCAGTTGCTCTTCCATTTGAGGTGAAAACTATAACCGTACACAATAATAATGGTTCAAATGGCCCTCTAGTGTTTCTTCTTTTAAGAGCACCTATAGCTCAATGAAATGAACTCCATTATTCATCATGCTTCTATTAAAATATCCTTTAAGGTCTCCCCATCCTTGACATTATTGAATGTACACTTGTCTTCAGAAACTAAAAACTTGATCAAAGCTAAATCTGTAGCAGTAAAACTGTACACCTAAAGGCCTAGATTTTTCTTTTCTTATTTTCCAACTATACCTCAATGTGTAATTTCTAGACAATGTGAATGCAAGTATTTGTTTATTCCTTGCCCCAGCAGCATTTGCAAGTAATCGTTGTTGTGATTAATTGGTAAGAATCATAGATTGAATTCATAACCATGCAACAAAAGCAATCTCATGACCACATTTGGTCAGCCATAGAGGTTATCAGTCTTAGTAACAGAGAAGCACTACAACTTCATTTTAGCTCTTATATATGCGTATTTGATTATTATAACTAAGAAAAATTAAGTATATAAAACAAAAGATAAACTTAAAAACTAAACCTGCTGCTACGGAGGTAGGCATAGCTGAGAATAAAATATCAAAATTTAGGGAAATCAACACAGGAATGGCATCCTCATCTTGATCTTGTTAAGGTGAGATTCAACGAGGTTCTAAGAACACAATAAACCAATTGAGAAAATTTCAAGGGAAGCCAATTACCAATTTATTCCATAACGACTTTCCCTCCAAGAGCTTTCATCTTCTCAATTATTTGCTCCCCTTCTTCCTTTGAGACCCCTTTCTTCAACACTGATGGTGTCTTCTCCACTAACTCCTTTGCTTCCTTGAGACCCAAATCAGTAAAACTCCTCACCTCCTTTATTATTTTAATCTTTGCAGCTGCCTCATAAGATTCCAATTTCAACTCGAAAGCAGTCTTCTCAGGTTTCTTATCTTCCTTGGATGATGAAGCTGATGTCTTTACTGCCATTCCTGCCACCGCAGCAGCACCAGGCTTCATAACTCCCACCACCGGCGGCTCCTTCATTCCTCGTTTCTTCATTAAAATGGAACCCAGTTCTGCTACTTCAGCCAGCGTCAGTCCAGATATTTCATCTACAAGCCTGAAAACTCGATCAGTTGGAGGGCTACGATGCTCAGTGGGATCAAAAGTAGCCGGATCATAATCTGCTGGGAGTCTCCTTTGATCAATTTCTACCGCCTCCACCTCTTCCTCCTCAATCCTAGCGGTTCCACTAAATTTCCGGGAAACCACCCCATGGAAGTTCAAAAAATTCACTGCTAACCGAACAGAAACGTGGGAAGTTTTCGAAGACCCATTTGGTAAATGATGTCTTAGCTTCGATATTAAACTCATTTCCAGTTTATTATTCACTACAATCCAATTCACCTATGAATCACAAATAAACCTGTGAATACCGATATCAGTACTTAAACCCACGTCCTGCAATCAAAACAGAAAAATAAATAAAACACAATTACATACAATCAATTTAGATCACTGACATTTCAGATTCAAAATACGTCAAAAACCTAGACTTCGAGATAATTTTTATGATAAATTAAGAATGTCATCATGGTGAAATGAAACAATCATTACAGAGCAAACTTGAGCTTTTAATTTTTCTTCTTTCCCGTCATGGAAATGGTGAACTGAACTCAATCATAGAAATGATGATTGTTTACTTCAGAACTTGCGAAGGCTTCCAATTTTAACACGGAAATAGACGACGACCACTGGTAGCGTTAAGAAGTGAGCAGTGGCACAGACCTATTGCTAACTAACGGCGGTTAGAGAGTTGAGAGAATGCAAGTGGTTTCATTGAACTAGGGTTTCTAATTATTTAAGACCTTTTTAGGGTTTTGCACACAATATGTTTCAAAAAATTTCTTCTTTTGATGTCTCTAATTTAGACGCGATGTCACCTAGTCTTTTTTTTTTTTTTAAATCAAATTCAAGTTAAAAAATATTTTTATTTACATTTTAAAATTTTTATTTAAACAAAATTAATTGTTTCTCTTTTTCTCTTTTATTTTTATTACTCACAAAATTATGAGTTTATATTGAAAATTAAAATTTTACTTAAGCTGAAATTAATTATTAATTTATTTTAAAAATATTTGTTAAAAATTTTGCATATTAATCTACGCTAAAAGTAATATAAGTGTAAGTATAATTTCATTTAAATATTTGTCTTTACATAAAATAAATAAATTAAATAAGTAAATATATATATATATATGAAAAGTTTGATCGCTCTAAATTTTGATAAAGTTAAAATTTAAATTAAAAAATAAAAATAAAAATTTAAGAAATTGAGTCATTTTTATACTAATTTAAAAAAATATATTTATATATAAATTATAAATTTTATTTAATTTATATTCGTGAATACAATGAGACGATGAAGAATAGAGTGGTGTGTGTGATAATCTTAAAAAAGAAATATATTATTATTATTGTAGTTCAAATTAAAGGACATTTGTGTGGATGGTGATGAAATTTAAGTAGAAGTGGCTTTTTGAATTATAGTCAAACGTTTGGGGTATTTTTACAATTTACTCTAATTACTGAAGTAAATTGATAATATATGTTTCTCTTTCCCATTCTTGTCTACTATTCAAACAAGGCCAACTACAAAGAAGAGGAAAAAGTATGGCAGTACCAAACCTATAAAAGGTCAAAATTGAACTCAAAGAAGTTAAGCATAAAAGAGAAATGGGGGGAGACGAAGAAGAAATGGGCTGCAGTTGCAGCAGAGGGAAATCATTGGGAGTGCTGATATGTGGTACGTTGGTGTACTACCACTGTGCCTATCGAAATTCCAGTCTTCTTTCTTTAATCTCAGACGTCTTGATCGTTCTTCTCTGTTCTCTTGCTATTCTCGGCCTTCTCTTCCGCCAAATGAACATCTCGTAAGCCACTCCTTTCACTTGTTTGGATGGGTTTTCATTTCTTTTAATTATTGAGTTAGAAATTTATGTGTCAGTCTCTGTGTCAGTTCTGTTTGTTTGTTTTTAAAAGTTACAGAATTTGGATCAATTTGACCTGGGTTTCTGCTCCCTATAGATTCCTTTCATTTGGGTATCTGGTTTTTCTTTTTCTTTTTCTTTTTTTTTTTTTTTTGGTTTATCAATTTTAATGATTGCTGTGATTCGGGGTTGTTCGATTGCAGAGAAAAATGTGGGAAATTCGAAGGGGATCATGATTTTGGTTACTATCTTGAGCTTTTTTAAAAATAAAAAATTCAAAATACTTGAATTTGAAACTTTTGAATAATCTTCTACTCAAGGGTTCTGTTTGTTTGCATGTTCAACAAAATTGCTCTTACGCAATTGTGATAGTAAATACAAAACTACTTCATAAAGAAGCTGTGTTCTAATATTCACTGTTATCTGAATCCCCCTTAGAGCCACCTACTTAGGATATCCTTAATAAATGGAATCCCGAGTTTCAAACGCTGTCCGAAGAGATTTCTGGATATTAAAAAAAATAAGGTTGCTTCTGTGTACTGCTTATTATTTTACTATGAATAAAATGATTTTTACGACTGTTCTTCTCAATTTTGTTTTTTGCTTGTATGTACTGTTGATGCATTTAGGATCTAGGGAACTCAAACATTATATTTTAACAATTATCTTCTATGTTGCAATTGTCCTGTCATATCATGAAAATTTATTTTGTAGGGTACCTGTGGACCCACTTGAATGGCAGATCTCTCAAGAAACTGCTAATAGCATTGTTGCTTGGTTAGCTAATACCGTAGGGGCAGCTGAGTCCGTTTTGAGGGTTGCTGCAACTGGGCATGACAAGAGGCTATTCTTTAAGGTACTTTTAGTGATTTCTATTCAAAGATTGAGCTTCTATTAACTCAAGATTTCTAACTTGCATTTCAGTTCTTGAAAATCTACTTCTATTAGAAACCAGTTTTCTGATCTACCATTTAAGTTATGACCTATGGACACTTGCATCCTTTTAGGTTATGCTACACTGAACAAGTGAAAACACAGCTGCTGATGTTAATAGGATGAAGACTTTTCTAGGACTAAAATAAAAGACCCCTTGGTCAAATAGGCATTGATACAACAATGATTAATCATTTTCCTTCAAAATTTAAACTTTGAGAAGAGGGCCCAACAATTGTATTTAAACTCTAGTGATTACCTTGTTGTGCTCAAAGATTAAGGCATGGGAAAGGTAAAAAGACGCGCCTACATTTTAACTTCATTGGCATGACTGAAGTGAAATTTGCAACTTTTCTACAGTAAAATTACAATCCAAAGAGGCTACTCATTTGACCGCTGTTATTTTTGTTTCTGTGGCAATCCTTTAGGTTGTCTCATTGGATTTGTTTCTACTCTTAAAAAGAAAAGGAAAAATAGTGGTAGGTTAGGGTGAGTTATATACTCTAGTTGATGTATTGGTTGGCTTTCAGCCTTCAACAGCTCAAATTGGCCCATCACAAGGCCATTATTTTGGACAGTTGTGGTGAAAAGTTGAGGTCTTTTCTTTTTGGCTAAGAAAATCAGACAATCAGAAGCTTTGGTTTCTGATTATGAGAACCTTGTCATTAAAGGTCAAGAAGTTAAGAGATTAAGAAATTGAGTTTTGAGTCCTAGACTCGTATACACTACACATTAGTCAAACCTTTTTTTAATTGACAAATAATTCATACATTGAAATGGCATAATAAATGTGCACCTTTGTAACAATTCTAACTGAACTTATTTTGCTGGATGGAGACTGATCAAAGTAACATTTTTTATTTTGGCTTGTGCTTGACCTCTAAAAACTCAGTTCCTCTAAGAATTCTCCTTTACGGACAATTCCCGGAGGACATTCACGATAAGAACTTATATTTGCAAAAGGCCTCACCTAGTAGGCATATAATTTGGATCTATTAACCTACAGTACTGGACTGGGTCATATAGCCAATGCAGCAAGAAATAATAAAGCAATCCATTTTGAAGACCCTTATTTTGCCTAGTTCTTGTTTGCTTTTTTCTTTTTCTTTAGCTTTTGTAATTAATCTTGAGTTTCATTATCATTACTTATCAAAAAATTAATCTAATGCTATTCTTCAGGTTGTTATTTGTCTTTACATTCTATCAGTCTTGGGACGATTGGTCTCTGGTGTTACAGTTGCTTATGCTGGTATGTATGCCGTATACATCATTTTTCCTTTTGATGCAACTGAAATGCCTGCAAGTTTAGCCCATAATTTCTTAAAGCGTGATAAAAAAATTTAATTAGTCACTATTTAATCTAATATAAACTGTACTTTTTCTCCCCTCTATTATTATTCGTTTGGTTGACAGTTATGCTGTTTTTCAATTATCTGGATAAGTAATTATGTTAATCAATTTGATATGTGGAATTCCAAAGTCTTCTTACTAGACCTTTAAATTGCGGATGCCATGCTTAAATTCACCTCTCTGTTTAGTGATTACCTTATCCATGTTGTTCTCATGCATTCGGGTTTTTTTTTATTTTTTTGGTATGTTGATGATTATATCTTTTTTGCTAACTGATGATCTAGAAGATTTGTGTGAAACAAGTTGGGACATTTGATGTAAGAAAGCTTTGACATTTTATTCATAATCAATGTAATAAAGGAGAGTGCATGCATTTGGATTTGAGGCAGCTTCATGTACACAGGTTTGCTTAAAACATCATTGCTTAATCCAGTTATCATCAAATTTATTTTCAAAACATCAGAGCCAATAACTGAAGCCTTTTTTTTTCAAAATTGAAACTCTAATGATCATATTCTCTAAAATGATGTCCTGAATAATCAATACATATATGAAGATCACCACAGATATAAAATACTTGACTGACGTTTGTTGGCCTAGAGTTTGATTCTCAAGTGAGCTTTACCTTTGCTGATTGATCATTTCTGAATATACTGTGTAATCTTAACTGTTTACAAGTGATGGTTTCTTATTTCTATTTCTTATTTTCACTGGAAACAGGATTGTGCTTGTTCTGTCTTTACATGTTTGCCAAGAGCTCGCAATCTATCAGCACATGTGCATCTTGGTTTCTAAAGGGAAGAAATGGAGCTACTGCAGAAGTAGACAACATGTAACGCCAATTTTTTTCTCTCCTCAATTTCATATTGATAGCTATTGTTTCTGTAAATACAACTTCATTCCACAATCCATTAGGGAGACTGGTATGAATTTTGGACCTCGGCGGATAAGAAATAATAGGACAAATTAATAAACAAATGACACTTGTATAGTTGCTGCTTGTGACTACTGTTTGTTTATGAAACAATAGAAAACGTTAGCGCTCGTCTGAAATTTGTCACTGTCACTTAATTCTTTGCACCTCTTACAGCATATACTTCGATTTAGTGTATAGAAGAATCACATTAGTCCTCTTAATTTACCAAAAGAACATGATAAAATGATGATATTTTTCTTAAATCATTTATCTCATACTAAAAAAGTTGGATGGCAGAAACATATTTGAATCTATTTGTTATTTTTCCAAATCACAAATACAATTTTGATAATTACCCTACAAGTTTTGATAATTTATACTTGAAAATGACAAACAGATGACCTATCCAACGGAATCTATCCCACTTTCTGTCCGAGTTAACCAGAATTCACGATTATATATACAAAACCATTTTGTATTTGAAAGGTCAATAACAGCCCTCTGACAAATCCTGTTCCAGAGAGTGTCTGCTGGCAAAAGCAAATACATATCTATCCACAATTGTGCGCACTTTGAAGAAAGAGGAAAAAATTTGTAACAAGCAAAAGTTTGTCATCCAAACTATGCACATCATTGATAAGGATAAGCTTATTATCCAAGAAGAAACACATAAGATAATGCCCAAACCTCTATGCACCATCTTTTATGGTATATTTGTATAGGAATGACCAAATCCATAAGCAGTTAGATTTCTCACAGTTTCAACTTGGTGCAAACAAAGCTAAAAATTAAAAGTTCAACAAACAGACATTTAAAAAAAATCAGGCATATATGAAGATTAGCAGAACTTATGTAGATGGTTCAAGAAACCTGTTGTAACATTTCAAATCTTTTTACAGGATGCCAAAATTGAAGCTCACTGAATATTTAGGTTAGGCATTGCAAAGGGCTAGCAAAAAAGTTTAGCCCTCCCCAATAATCATAACCTGCTTGCCTCTAATAGAGCTCATTATCCTATGTGTATAATCCCCGGACTTCACCAGCATGTTAGCATCTTCCGGCTTATGGTTTGATGAGAGACCACAATCTTGGTCTCAACTCGTGGTCACATCATATAAAACGTTTATCAGTGAGCAGTACGTCTTTCCAAGCCTCATAAAACATCCAGGTTATGCCAGAGGAAGGCATCACCTTTAAACAGCTCGCACCCCATCCTCTGTAAAGGCCCATCAAACCCTCCTCACGAACAACTTCAGAAAGTGCCCCAGCCATGTTCGGTGGACACTTTCCCTGCAAAGCTCCTACCATCAGCCGCTTTCTAGCAACCTCCAGGGGAAAGCTGATGGTACTAGCAGTTAAACCTGGCCAATCAATATGAAAATTGAACTCCAATTAGCCAAGGGATGAAATTACAATAATAACAACAATAATCACACAAGATGGAAGCACATTCTTATTTTTAGGCTCCAATATCAAGATAACAGCTTGTTGATCTAAGTTTTTATCCAATTAGGATATACTTCCTTCCTCGGTGGGTAAGGAGATAATAAATGTTTGCCAGCTCAACAAAGAAGAAGCGATTGTTGCACATGCTGGGTGGACTGGACAACCATCCATGCTAATATGAATGTTTTCTTTTCATTCCAAAATTTGTTATGACGAAAAGAAACTCAATAAATCCGACCGTGTGGTACATTGGACACTAACAGATTTTGACTCGTATGGAACTTCAGATGTCCGACTTTTATACAAATATGTATGTCACAACCAATGAGTACAACCTCTTCCACCAAAACAATCTTGCACAAAACAAGCTAGTCTTTTGGTTCTCCCATCAGGGGAAACAATAATCAAATAGAAAGAACACAAAAAATTATCAAAAATCCATAAAAGTCTCCGGGATGCACATCCAAAAAGGTGAAATGTCTCCAAAGTTATAGAAAGGTGCAGAACAGGAACGCAAGCTCCTTTATCCTACTTAAGTCAGAATCAATAAAATTTTGAAACATAGCTCATGGTCACAAGATGGAAGAAAATTGGGAAAACCTTACAGTTTGTCAAAATAAAAAGTGACATATTGCTTCATATTATTTAGAGAAACCAAAAATTATTCATATGAACTAGAGGAACTACACCAATTTACTCACCTGCGAGAGCTCCAAGCGCGAGCATCTCTGGACGGTTTAGTGTCTTCTTATTCTTTGATTTGCAGTATGAAGTTTTCATTGTATCATACATGAAATAGTAACATGTACTGTATGGGAGCATGCCAATCAGTGTAGGTGAAATACCGGCATAAAAAGCACCAATCCCACCATCCTTGTAAATCTTGCTGATTGCAATGCTTAAACTAGGGTAGACGTCACGACTTACAGTCAACCGATCCTGCAGGAAATTAGAAGGAAAACTTCAGTTTTACAGCAGAGTAACATATAAGAGGTAGTCATCTGACAGCAAAACCATAAGTGGAAGAAACTACAAGGCTAGGTGAAGATTTCATGTCCAAAACTTAGGGCAGAAGCAATACATATTGCTTTTTAACAGTGTGTAAATACCTTCAACACTTCAAGAGGATGGCAAACAAGAGTGCTAGCAACTCCAGCAGCTGCACCAGCCACAGCAACAGGAGAAATCCAGGAGAGAGAAAAGTTCATACTAAGAGGACCAATTTGCAATTTCGGGCATTCATTCTGACTCCATTTCTCTTGTGCTGATGTCATAGTTCGCTTCACACACTCAAATGTTCCAAGCTCAATTGCCTGAGTAGGGATTATTCGGAGCATATTGATTCCATTGCCAGCCCATAAACCTTGCCACCCCTGCTGCTCAATTACCTCAATGAAACTACCAGAAATATTTTTGGATCCAACACCAACCACCATTCTTGTCCTGCATATTTAATAAGTTGTGTATCAGCAATACATTGCAAATGATCATAAGGTAGCTATCAAATAATCGGCAACTAGCGTGAGAATTCAAATGTCCGAATCTGTTAAAATCCTCAAAAATTCAATGTGAATGAGGAAATCTCGGGAATCTTTTAACTTCAAAGCATTAATATGGTCAGTTTAATAACAGCAAATTATTTTTTAAGCACACTGTTTGGCTGATAGATAATCTTTCCTATTTAGAACTAACATATTTAAAAAGCAGCAGCTATGGATATATAAGCACATCTTCACTGACAGATTCAATCCAGCATGTAAAATAATATGATTAATATAATATTAATGGAAATGGAAATTTATTGAATAATGGAACTATTGGGATCTGGGACTATTTTATTGTCTTGTACTTGCCATGGAAGTGGAAATAAAATTAGGAAAATTGATGGAAATGGAAATATTTAATGAACTGATGAAAAAATAAGAAAAAAAACAAAAAAAAAATACCCAAACCTGATGGTCTCAAGAGGAGCAAGAACAGCTTTAGTCATAGCTCCCGCTAAAGCCCCACTAAGAAACTCCCTGGCTTCTCTGGTCCTCAAGACATCCTGAATTACAGCAAAACATGTTTTTCGGTTACCAACAACAAAAGATTGTTTCATTTATTGACAATGACTCAATATTACAAAAGCTAGAACAACCAATACGAACAGTTTTTACTTATTAAGTGCCAGTATTTCCAATCATATTTGCAGCACACTTTTCATTTTTCGCAACCAAAGAACTAGACATACAATGGTCAAAAGGGAAAGAAAAAACATATTCTGTTATAATATAACAATAAAAAGAAGAAACAGATTTACCTTACTTTTCCTAGCAATTAAACAAAAGGCAAGGTAAACGTCCAAGAACAAAATAATGTAGTAGTTAAATAATCCACAAATAAAAGCAAACAAATTGATTGTTAAAACATCAATCAAGAAAGACGTAAACAGAGAATAATGACAATGGATAATAAAAAAACAAAATATAAGAAAAAAAATTTTTTTTTTTTTTTGCTCAAGAAATTTATAAAATATACACTCAAATGAACTAAATTTTACCATTATCAGTATAAGAATATTAAACACATCTCCAAAATGGGATTTTCAGAAACGAACAAAGAAATTTTCCAAAAAGAAAACATTACTTGGGAAACTAAAAACAAATAGAATGGTTTTCAGCTTAGAGTCTTCTTTAGAAATTGGGGTTTTTTCCTCAATTTTCTTGCCAACAAAACAGCACACAGTAATTAAAAAGATTCTTCAAAAATCCAAAATAAAAAATCACTTCCACGGCAAGTACAAGACAATAAAATAGTCCCGGATCCCAACAGTTCCATTATTCAATAAATTTCAAGCACTTTCAAAACATGGGTTTTCTTTTACCATCAAACATTAAACTAAACACTCCTTTTCTTATTTTTGCCCTCTTTTCCTCCGGTTCTCAGCAGCCAAACATCATCAAAACAAACCCAATAAGGAAAAAATAAAAATAAAAATAAAAACCAACTCACTTGAAGGCCAGCCCTAAAATCAGGAAGCTGAAAGCGAAGCTCTGAAGGAGGAGAAACAAGATCTTTCTCAAAGTCAAGCTCTTTAGGCAGCATCATTATGCTGTAGATGTCGCCAAAAACCCCAACTCTGTATTTCTTCTTCTGCGTTTGAGTTTCAAAATCCATAGTATTGTTTATTTTTCTCTCAAAAAACAGAACTTTTTAAACATTACGTACTGTAAAACTAATTAAAAGTTGACCATTTTTATATAAAGAGTTGGGAATTGACTTGCCTGCTGAGAATGAGACGGGGATTTTTGGGACATGGCCAAAATGTCAAAAGACAGTTTTTTTTTTTTTTTCTTCTGGGTTTGAAATTTGTTGGGTTTTGATTTATATATGGGGTGGATTTGATTAGGGCTTTGGTTTTTGAAGTGCCAAACTTAGGCGCTTTTTTTTGTTGTTGTTGCTGTTGCTCTCTGGGACTGGGACCGGGACCGTCCACCGCACCAGATTGAAACTGGTTTTTCTTAAAACAATAAAAAAGAAAAAACGTTTTTTTTTTTAAACGTTTGTTATATAATTATTTCTTATATATAAAATATATATATATATAATATATATATATATATATGTATAAATATCTGCAAGTGATTTTGCTAACATATATATGGTAATGTTAAAACTTGTTTAGAAAAATTTAAAATTCAATTTCAAAATCAATTGAATAATAGTGAATTCTTAAAAGAATTAACATCTACAAATTTTTTTATAGTGGTGAAAAATGACTAAATATAATTAAAAAGTGATAAGAAACAAAATACACAAGCTATTTAAAATTGACATTCATTTTATTATATTTATCTATCAATTAAATAATAGTCAAAACTTTAAGAGTAATTAGTTATTTTTCGCTTAAACAAGGCCACGCATTAAGAACAATTAGTTAATTTTCGTCGAAAATTTAGTATAAATAGTGTCTTTTTTTAGTTATTATATCTATTCAATAAATTTAAAGAAATCACACACCCTTTTCTAAATTTTTCTTTTTAAATTTCTTCTAACAAATTTGTATCAAAGTGTTTTGTACCAATAAATATTTAGTGATTAAACTCGTTGAACTAATTAATACTATATAAAAAAATTTATATTTATAATATTACTATTTTTTTTAACTACTTAAAATATATTTTTGGTAATACTAAAATTACCAAGATATATCAAGTATAACCTATTTTCCTTTTTTTTTTTTTTTTGAAAGAAATTAAGGACAAATTTTCTTCTAATTTGGAACATATCCATGATAAAACCATTTTAAATACACCTCAAATATGTATATAGTATATATAATGATAATATTATAGGAATAAATTAAATATATTTTATATTACACATACTTTTATATGGTATAAAAATATCTTATAATTTTGGAAATTGGCAGCAAACAGATTTCAAAGATATGGTTGGTTGGAATGATAAGATCACTTTTAATGTAGATCAAATATGCATATGTTATATATAATAATGATACAAATTAAGTATATAATCTGTGGTATATAAAAACATTTTAAATTTTATTATAAAACATACAAAGTAATTAAGTAACAATCTATTGTAGTAACTCCAAATCTTTCAACAGAAATTTTTTTTTAATTATTTATTTTAATGATACATAACATTTTAATATTATATTTAATATATAATACTTTAATTAATATTGAAATATTAATTACGATTGATTAATTTTAATTTACTTTTTTTATTTATTTGTTAACAAATATCAAAATAACAATCAAATTAATCAATTTAATCCAAATTAACAAAACTTACTAAGCTTTTTTTATATCTAATTATTATAAATCAAATTTAATTTTAATATATAAATCCAAGTTTATCTCTAAAATCACAACAATGACAGAGACGATCGCTACAAGGACATGCAATGACCGAGTGAAGGGCCTGTAAAGCCTTGGAAACTTCGCACGGCCTTGCCCATACGGTAGCGACAAGACTAGCCTGTGGGTCTCGCGACGATCGACATTTCTCCGTGCAAATTGTGCTAGCAAGTGGGTGAGTCTCTGTTTTAAGTAGTTGGGTTTGTAGCGAAAGAAAAGATAATTTAAATATGTATAAAATAATTTTTATTATTTATTTTATAAATAAAAATATATATTCACTTTAAAATTAATTAATAATGTCACTGATAATAATGATAAAAATAATTTTTATCTTTTATTTTTTCAGACGCTTTAAATCTAATATTTAAAAAACTTTTAAAGTTGAAAATTAAATAGGTCCAAATTATCAAAATTAATAATAATAATTATTATTATTATTATTATTATTTGAATGAGACAATAAACATACAAAATGAAAATCTAGAGTGTTGAGTCAGATTCATTGGGGCCAATAGTTGTGGGGTAAAACATATCCTTTTTTTGTTATTTTTGTCTTTTTGCCAAAAGATTACTTCCAAATTTGGGACCATTTTAAAAAAGAAGTTGGAAGTTTCATGTATTTAAAGTTGTGACTATCAACCAAAAGTTAGATGCCACTAGGAGGAAAAGTCATCAAATACACACAAATATGTCATTGACACATGTTCATTTATTACATATTTTTGGATCAAAATTGCAAACAAATTAGTTTTGTGGACCAAAAGATTCAAAATGTTTTGGATCATACATATGTAAAACTCACATTTAAAATGTTTTATTATTTTTTTTTTTTTGGACTCTTTGAGATGATTGGATTTTTGTAAACTGAATTTAACACATATAATTTTAAGTATTTAACCATTTTTGCTATTGTATAAAATTTAGTACAAATTTATTATTTTGCAAAAAAAAATTTAATATATTTGATGCTGTTACATTTGTAACGAAATTATTTAATATAAAAATAATTATGTACATAATAAAATTATATCAAAAAAATGTATATATGTATGTAATTCAACTCATTGACATTGAGTGCATTGAAGATTTTTTTTTTCAAATGGAAATGTGATAAAAAGATGTATTTTATGTCAATTTTACAAGGCCAAATAACCTAATTTCTAGGCATTAGATCTTTCAATTTCATGCCATGTCCATTTGGTAAGAGACAAATGGTTTGTGCTTTATTTCTCTTTATTTTCAATGTAGGTAGCTAGCCCTATCTTTGAGGTTGAAGTGCTGGCATTTCACTATATGTTAAATATTAGTAAAAATTTAAGCAAATTTTTATTAAAAATTAATATTTATTAAATATTTTTTCAGCTTTTTTTTAATT
>JAXCLQ010000008.1:6783977-6807855 GCA_035584115.1 Cedrela odorata
GAATCCGAGTCTTGAAAACACTCAAGTCAGTTTCCCGTTTTCATTTTCTAAATTCATTTTTCAATAACAAATATGAAAACCAATACCAAATGCACCCTTTAAGGAACCTTTTTGCCCATTTTGTATCATTGTAAAATATGCATTGAGCAATGCTACATGTCTCGAATTTTTATCCCAAACGATATGGTATTTATCAAGTGGATGATGAGATGGTGTCATTAATGATCTTGAAAATTGTAAAAAATATATCATCAACTTGATAAATGCCACAGCATTTGGGATGAGAATTGAGGATAAAATGAAAGGGACATGTAGCATTATTCAATATGCATTTCAGGGGGTTTCTGTTGTCTCTGGGAAAGTGCAGTTTGGTGTTTTGCAGAAAGCACTTCTGATATAATCAATCCTATAAACACTCTTAATATAATTAAAGGAGTAGAAGATACATGTTATGAAGTTAGGTGATGTTTGCTCTTCTAAACTTAGGATATGAAGCAACTGGAGATACAGAGTGAATATCTAATGGGTATGGCCATGCCAATAACATACTGAAAGGACCAAATACCTTGTTAACAGCATTTCTTCTGGATGACCTTAAAATCATTGGCTTGTGGACTCTATCATGTATTGGACCCTATGCGCATGTCGGTGGGTGTGTATGTGTGTGCATGCATGAGTGCCTTTGTTTAGGTTTGTTTGTCTGCCAACCTTTTCTGGAAAATTTAAAAAATTGGAAAGATTGTTATACCATCTTATACCTAGAAGTGTTGAGGCAAATGTTTTGGAAGCTTTCTTATGGTTTATATCATACTTGTACCATGTATTTTATTTGGAAGGAAATTATCTATTTTTGGCTGTTTTCAATTGTTTCCTATTTGATATCTTCAGAATTAATTTGTTCATTGTAAAACCAGCTGCTATTTTGATAATTGTATGTCATTTGTTGTAGGAATTCGATAACTAAACAATCTGGTTCTCTACCTTCACGTAAGTAGTTGAATTTTTCCCCTTACTTTTGTTGTTGAATAGGCTGTTAGATTAAAACTATGGTGGTAAACAATTTGAGTTTAATTAAATATTTTTATATATTTATTTGGTTTATTGCTATTCTGCAACTCGGTGAGATAGCAATTTTTACCTGTATGAGGACCTAGATCTGTAATGTACCCAATAATTCAATTGAATTTATTTGTGGGTAAAAGGAGTACATAACCAGTGTAAACTGGAGGCAAGAATACCATGACCACTCTCTCTATTGTCTTTAAGGCCTGAGATTTTGTTTTCCTTGACCAGGAACTGAGAGGTTTTAAAAGTGACACTTGGTACAAACACTGCTGTTAACAATATGAGAAACATAAAATAAGGACTTCACATTTGCTTCTAAAACTGTTGAGTTAGAGAGTGGTGAATTGAGTGGAAGATGGTGCCATGGTTTGACACTTTCCTAAGATATGACTTAAACCCCTACTTAGATAACATATGGAATTGATCAATTGAAGTATCAAAAACTCTCAGTTAATAAGAGCATAATATACGCAACATGAACCATGATACAACAAAGCCAGCTGTGGTTTATGGTCTTTTACTTTGATGATTAAAGAATTAGTTTCTTAATAAATGAGCGAGCCTGAAGGCTGAATTTTCTGCTGGGTATGCTTGACACAAGAACTAATGAAAATAGAAGATGAATGATTGCATTTGCTAGAGGTTAAGGTAGTGGCAGTTCAGGATAAGATTAGTAATAGTTGTTGAAGAAGGTTTGGCTTTGTAATATAAAAGCTTGTATACACTCTTGTTACTTATAAAGTTCATGAAAGACATAAACAAGAAGATTTTCATGTAACATATCTTGTTTTGAATTATGTAATTATCATCATTATGATTATTCAGTAATACAAATGTCAGAATAATATCTTTTCACAGTTTTAATCCTAACCGTTTAATTATTATTTGGAAAATAAGTGGATAAAAATGTGAAGAATAATTACGTGAGAAGAACTCTTGTTCTTTTGAAAGAATGATAATATCTTGGAATTGAGAGTCTAAATTGAATGATTCAATGTCTTATGTCAAGGACTCATGGGCACCTAAAAGAAAAGAGTTAATGCAGCTAGAGGAACTGTAAGTGGACCAAGAGATAACTTTTCATATTTTCTTGGCTTACTAGCCAATGCAAAAAACCCTCTTTCATTAGTCACTTGCCATTGATGAGCTAGATTGTATTCTTACGTATCATGGATTTGTTGAAAGGAGATATTAGAAAGAGTTTTTGGTTGTCCAAAGTTACAAGAAACAGCTTTTTGAGTATTTGAAATCACAAGAAATAATTTATTGATTTCCTAAGATACAATAAAGAATTTACTGAATCTTAAATCTCAAGGAGGTTCTTGATTAGTAATGCCAATAATTAGAGAAGGGCTAGTCAAAAGGCGTTGCTAGAATTCAGGAAAGAGTAGGTGTGATTTGTGATTGATCAATCTGTAAGATAGA
Organism: Cedrela odorata; assembly: GCA_035584115.1. Taxonomy (NCBI): domain Eukaryota; kingdom Viridiplantae; phylum Streptophyta; class Magnoliopsida; order Sapindales; family Meliaceae; genus Cedrela; species Cedrela odorata. The sequence goes on from JAXCLQ010000008.1 coordinate 6,786,468, forward strand.
AACATATTGTACAATACTTGAAGTCTCAATTGTCTTGAATCAATTGAGCTAGATAGAGTTCGATTGAGGATGGACTTGCTCGATTGAATGGAGTCCCTTTTATTTTTCACTCGTAAAATAATATGATCACAGGATGAATGGACATCATCCTGTGACTGTAAGAAGCATTTAAAATGATCACGAGTTCTCTGAAGTTGCTGCTTTGCATATGCTTCTATGCTTGATTGGAAAATTTATATTTACTTGTTTTTGATGTAATGCCGCTTAACTCTTAACCAGATTTCTCACAAACTTTATGACCTGCTGATTGGGCATCCTTGTGTTTTCTTGGTGACACAAATTAAGATGCCTTGTTTCGTATTAATTTAACTTTTTTTTTTTGAATTTTTTTTCCAAAATATTATTCAATAAATGAAGAATTTCTTTTGCAATTCTCTGTTGGTTTTAGCGGGTTAACTTACTGTGAAAATTTTCCTTGCAGAGGCACCTATTTTAAATTCTGGATATAATTCAAAATCTAACAACAGTTCGTTGGACATCGACTTTGAGGAACGGCTGGCCGCAGTTAGAAGGTGAAGCTTGTTTCACTTTTCATGTGTATGCTTGTTGAAAATTTGGCCATCAAAATATTTGCCAATAACAACTAATGTTTATCAATTTCCATTTATTTGTGAGTGTTACCGGTAGCATCACGCATACATTTCTTTTAATGTATTTATGGTCAAAATAATTTATGAATGACCATAATTATCTATCAAACCTTCCACACTCTCCATTTTAAATAGTGTAATATTTGCTAATTACATCAGTTACATTGCATAATTATGACTTCATCTGAAGTGGGAAAGGGGATTATTCATATTCTCTTGAGTTATTTATCAGCTTGGTTGTATTGTATTTTATAGCATGAAAGCTGGGATCTTTGAAGATAAGTCGGTGGACTGCAATTTCTATGGCAATATTTCTTTCTCAACATTTCTATTCATTATATGTGTATATCCATTTATTTTTCGTTTGGATACCTATCCAAGAGAAAACTTATGACAACATTAAAGGAATAAATGATTAAATTTTTTTTCCCTTATTTACTCACATCAACTGAATTTTCTCTTTAGTAGGTTGTCTACGGTTAAGACTCAAGATTTGACCATTCACGTTTTCCAGTCTAACAAAAGTGACTTCATGAAGAGCCTTAACCTACAATTAGTTATAATGGAATTTTAATTGTAGCAATTCTCTTCAATCTTCTCTAGAAAGAGCTTGCTTCAGACTTTCCTTCATTAGTCAAAGTTCAATAAACTCAATCCTCAACTGTATCTGTATCCTAACCAAGTACAGCAAATATAGAAAGAGAAAATTGATTCAAAACCTCAATCCTTTCATACGGCTCCTATAAACTTCAGAACCCAGGTAAAAATTTCTCATGTTCCTGTCCATGTAATTTTTCGGCTTACCACTTCTGTTTTCAGCAATAAGAAATAATTTGGATTGAAGCTTTTGATGCTCTTTCCTCATGACACATATCATGTTGAAACTTATTTTTGACCCTGTTATCATCTCCAGTATCAAATATGATGTATTAAGAAGATACATCTGAGCCATCCTAATTGTTTCATTGACATAGCTGTGCACCATAATGTTATTTGTCAATTTTGTTATTATGTTCTGTCCAGAAAATGTGTTCTGTTATTCTTACTTCATATCAGTTAGGTTTATTCTTTCTATTGTGATCATAATAATACTTGAAAACATCTGATTGGATGAGTTTTGTTTGTTTATACAACATACTTAAATCATTTTTTAGATGAGGGCTATTCTACCTTTGCACTACTCAGGTCAGCACTTGAGCAGAGAAAAGCAGAGGAGAACAAAGAATTTGGAGCAATCGACTATGATGCACCAATTGAGTTGGAGAAGAAAACAATTGGACTTGGCACCAAGGTAAAATTATTGCACTTATTCGTGGTTTTCTCTAACAAAGAAATAACATTATGCCTTGTGGAATGCTTTTCAACATATGAACACACACAAAGACAGGTTTCTTTGGCTTTATAAATATCACTAATTCAAATCTTGATGTGTGATAGATTGGAGTGGGAGTGGCTGTTGTGGTCTTTGGTTTGGTTTTTGCTCTTGGAGACTTTCTTCCCTCGGGAAGGTGTGGTATAGTAAATTAGTGGTTCTTCCTTCAGTCCTTATTCGTAAGATCTGTTTATCAGTTTTAATTTATATTTTTCTTGATTGTTTCTGGCAGAAACTGCTTGATTTAATGATTAACTGTGTTATATAACAAACCTAAAGAAAAAGAAAGGTGAACAACATAAATGTCTCTCTCCCTTTCTCTTCAATGGCAAGATGGAAACTTCTTACCTCTAAGTGAGGTTTGATAGCAGTCGGAACTTTTCTTCATGGCTGCCATGCCTACCTTCTCAATTCAGAGGATACAATTGAAAAACCATCATTAAAAAATACCAGATTAAATTCCGGGGACCCCTCTTTTCCTGCTACATAATCTACCTCTGGGAACTGGAAGGGTTAGACATTAGCAGCTAGAGCCGGCATGGGATTTGCTCACACACCGTCGGGGGACACACTACTGTCTACCTCCTTTGTTTAATGGGGAAAGGGTCAACTCTTGTGTCAGCTTTAACAGGGCTGCTTTCCCTGAGCTTGCAGTACTGATAACACATCTGGGAAGAATGCTCCCCTGACAGGCCAGCCCACTTCCCTCATCTGAAATCCAGCTAAACTTAAGTCCAGATCTTCTGATCCAATGCCTACCTTCTCAATTCAGAGGATATAATTGAAAAATCATCATTAAAACTTTATTGTTCCAACAGGATGTAGGATGGTTTCCTATAATAGGATAGAGGATCCCTGCTAAATCATCTATCGAAATCTTATCAGCATGTCTTGGATTGAAATGTTGATTCAGTATCTACTAATTGAATTCTACAACCTAACATCACGATTCTTAGTCATTATATACTGCAATATTTTTTGTATTGCTGCATTTTGATGTAGTTCATGCTCATTAATTTGGGGTAATTTCAGTCGTTATTGATGGGTTCATGAGGTCTCCTGAATGCATGTATGTTGGTTTTCTTATATTGAGACTTCAAAGGCATATGTTTTATGTCAAATTTAGCAATTATCTTTTCCTGATACAGATATTCACTGGTAGATTTGGAAACTATGCTATCTTTGAATAAATCCATAACAAAGTTTGCAATTACAGTAGAACTAAAGAAAAATTGTAAAAAGTGCAACCATTTTATCTATTTTAACTGATTGTAGTTGAAAAGCAAAATACATTTTCCTTTTATTGATTAAGAAAGTTCTTTGAGTGGCTGTAAACATGAATTCAAGTAGCATGCCTCCAGAAAAGGCTTTTGAAGTTCTCATTTTCATATGGAAATCTTGTTAGGAGAAACTTTTCATATTTCTTCTTGGTAGCTTTTCAGAATCTTGTAACCTTTAACATTTGTTTCAATAATTACCAGGTACTTCAAATTGATGCAACCTAAATTTATGCTTTTCTAGGAATTATTTAATATTTTAGTGTTTGCATATCTATTTGCATATCTGATCTTGATATTCTCTTTCATCTTCACTGTTAGTCCAACGGAGGAAGCTGGGGTGGTAAAAAATGAACTATCAGAGGAAGAGAAAACAGCTCTTCAGGTAAGATACACTGAAATGGCCTATATTTACTCCTTTCAGAAGTTTGACATGACAATAAGCTTTGTATCAGTTCCTGGAGATCTCGTAGTACTGAGCTAATTTCTATTGTAATATGAAATTATTTAAACAGGAAACACTTGGTTTCTTAATGCATTTTTCCGCTTGATAAATGAGTTGGACTTCATTTACCATGAAATATTCCAAGCCCTAATAGCAAAAGCAAAATATCTCCACTATGTTTCTATTTAGCCTTCTCTTTCTTTTTTCTGTTAAACCAATATTTAATAAACTATTCTTGGAAGGTAGAACTGTTTCTGGTCCTAGTAAACTTTTCTTGTACTATAGAATTGTTTAGGTTCCTAGTTGTTACAACTTCCTTTGGGACAGAGACATGCAGTCTCACATGCAATTTCAGTTAATCTGTAGCATCAGATGAGTTTCCCTCAATAGTTTGTCTGTATTTTGTAAATCCAAGCACACTTTTGTGTTGGATCAACTGATATGTATGCTGACTATAGGTCTATGTTGTCCCGTAGCAGAGGACAGGTTGCTTTCACTTCATATGGAAGAGTAGTGGTGATAAATGCCTCTTTTTCACAAGAAGAGTCCTTGCTAAACCATTAAGTCTAAAGTTGGAAAGCACAAACATGTCCTTAACTTGTGCAAGTAGTGTTGAGGCATTAAAGTCTTGGGCATATGCCTTGGAAATCACCAATACATCGGAGTAGTGTTTGATAAGTTTTGGATATGATGGATTCAAACGTGATACATGTAGGGGTATAAATTAAGTTTACATCAAACAAGGAAAAACGAAGTGTGAGAATAAAGAGAGAAACAATGGAAATAGAGGAGTCAGATTTTGTGGGAAAATACGCTTTGCCTTTTTTCCCATCTGTTTTTAGCCTTTACTTTTCCCTTTGAGAAAACCAAGTAGAATACCTGATTTGGTCACCTTTCAGTTTTCATAAACAGGTTATTCCTTATAATGCAATGATTTTTTTTTTGTCCCATAAAAATTACTATGGTGTATCCAATATGCAAATGTATTTCAACTTGTTATTGTTATGTGTTTCATTATAAAAATAGAGGTTCTATTAACGGTGCCTAAAGAGCACAAACACAAGTTCAGATGTTAAGCATAATAAATAATAGATGATATCTTTCCATTTGGAGAATTCAAAGAAATTTGCTATTTGGAATTTTCTTTACATAGAAAGATGATATTAATTATACAATTTTAACTTCTTTACCTGTGCTACTAGGGCACACGTTCCCATAAAATAATTTGGAGGTAATGATTGATTTTTCTACAAATTTTCCTCCAAAGTCGCTGATTCAAAGTCAAAGAAATAAAATATTTATTTTTGTTAAACTTGCCTATGAGACAATGTGTAACGATGAGCATGATAATGTGGACATTTTTATTTTAAGTATTGTTGGTGCTGATTGGTTTTGTTTTGGTAGTTATTGAAAGATTTTAACACCTTTACTTTTTAATTGTGGCAGACTAGGCTGAAACAATACGAAGCGGTGCTAAGTATCTCTCCAAAAGATCCAACTGCTCTTGAGGTGAGTCATTGAGTGTTATGCTTGATACTATTTCGTAATTCTTTTTCTTGAGCTTCAACTTGCCTCTAAAGACGTCTTTGTTGAGTTATGTCATGGTTTCTAAGTTTTAGTTTCAAGCATATTTCAATCTTTTCTTTTCCAAGTTTTGAATTACCTTTAAAAATTTAATGATGCAATCATAAGGTAAAATAGACATTATTTGCCAGGAAAAATAGAAAAGAAGGGTTAATAGAAAGGAAAAATTTTGATAAATCAACGACAAGAAGATTGAGTGAATAACTGTATAGAACCATAGAACGGTATATGGAGAAACTCAATGACTATGCATGGGGAATCATGGTCCACTCTAAGAACTTAAAATAAGTTTCTTACCAGTGACTGGACTGGATATTGGTGTGTTCAAAATTTAATCCTTCATGAATGATAGTAGAAGCTTCAATTATCTTCTAGATACTTTAATTAGGAATTTAATTGTTTTTAAAATATCATTTGACCAAAAATTTTAGCTAACAAACACAATATTCTACTACGTCATTTTCCAAAATAAGACAACTCTAACAAAACTTTAACATGCTCCTCGTGTTCAAGACACGTAAATCAAACACCACTACAACTGCCTTCATGACAACAATAATAAATTCAACTTATTTTAATCCATATAGGGGTGAAGTTTAGATATCCTAGACTTTATTACACGTATAAATCCAAAGGTTTCAGAAACAGTCTCTCCCCCCTTTGAATGGAGCATTTCATTTCTATAAACTATAACTTACCTCACCTTTTGTTTTGAATTTTTTCTTTTATGTGACTAATTTGAAAAGGTTAGGGGAGAAAGTAAAACTGTCCCATTATTTAATACACTGGAAAATTCAAACAGGAGACCACTTGATCAAATTGACTTTGATTCCATGCTAAGTGTTAGAATTGAAATAAGAAATAATAACTTTAGTCTTATTATTATTATTATGTTTAGTCTTATTGGGGTAGTATTTCTTATTAGAGTGGTATTGGTGTTCCTAGTTTGTTTTGGTTTCTCTTTTGATCCTATATATAAGGACATGTTCTATGTACTTATTATAATAACAATTAATACAAGAATTTATTTTCTGTAACACTAAGTTACCATTTGATCGAATATTTTAAGCTTAATGGTAACAATACAACTATAATATTCAAGCTCTACCTATTGTTAATAATTTTTGTTACAAACTAAATGTTTATAGTATTGGCCTGTACATTTATTGACTTTGTAGAAGTTACACAATTTATCATTCCTTTTGACAATAAAATTCAGCTTATAATACAAGTGCCAGATGTTGATGTTAAGGTTTCTTTTATTTTACTTTAATTTTCGTTTTTTCTTCTTATTTGATCAATAGGAATAATTGGACCAGTGCTTGACTCTCGTAACTTTGCTAGCTTCCTCAAAGCATGAGTTATCTTTGGAGTGTTTGTAGAATTCTGCATGTTTTCAGTACTACACATTGCCCAGGCTAGATAGAAAATGGTTCATTTTATCTTTGGTGTCGGATGTCTAGATTACTGCATGCATGCATACCTTCATACATATATATATATATATATATACACATTTAAACATGAATTCATGGATTGGGTCTTTACTGTACCATTTATTTTCCTGTGCCAGCCATTTGAAATTCATTCAAGAGGTCTTGCAGGGATCTGCAGTAACCTTGGCAGAATTAGGAGAATATACTCAGGCAGCCTCTCAACTTCAATACTTGGCTAAGGTTTGTTCTAATCTGTTCTGGTTGTATTTTGATTATCCTATGCTGCTCAAGTCCTGCTGTTAATTGAATTAGCTTATAGTACTATTAAATTTGATCCTTTATATTCTGCAGGAGAAACCAAGTGACCCTGATGTTTTCCGTTTGCTTGGAGAAGTTAAATATGAACTCAAGGATTATGAAGGGAGTGCTGCTGCATATAGGGTTTCTTCAATGGTACTTTTATCATATACAGGGATCTTTCCATGCTATACATTACCTTTTCTCATTATTGCTCTCTCTGAATTTGCTTGTGTTCAGTTAGGACACATTCATGAATCTCTTTTATTTTGATCCTTTCCTGGCAAAATGTTAGTTAATCTGAGAACTAATTCAATTCTGCTGTGGAACTGAATGTCACACTTTTAATTTCTTTCTTATCCTTGTCTGTGAGTCAACTCTGTGTAATATGTAAATTTATAGGTATCTATCAATTTTATTGCATCATGAGGTTAATTTAGTCTCTTAAAGAAGTTTCTTAGTGTACAACTTGGAAATACTGATGTCGTTTAGATAAAGTTTTTGCATATATAAAAATTAGCTGTACTGTTTTGTTTGTGTCACATTTCTTTTGGTCTTTGTGTCATGATATATGTATCAGGGTAACTTTGATTTGATTTATTTGCACTTTGGCCTCTTTGATTCTGAAGGAATACTTCACCTCCTCTGTTTCCTTTATTGACTTAGTGATTTTCCTTAATCAATTATTCTAAAATTTAATTGTTGATTCTGCTTCACTTGGTCCATTAAAAGTGATAGAAAGTGACGTGCCTCTCACATGCTTCTTGATAGAGCCCTAAAAATTGTGAAAATTGCACATCTGCAATTTATTCAACCTGAGGAGCTCTTTCATAATATTGTTTCCTCAATATTGGAGTACTATCATGAAGATGGGGGAAAATGTGCTGCTTTTTATTATTTTTTAAAGCAAGTGAATGGAATTCAATCGAGTTACTTATAGTAGGAAATGTGTTACTTCAGAAATTCAATTAAGTAAAATGTAAAAGCTTCAAAACCAAAGTGGGTCAAAACTGTATTTTATTCATTTTCATTTTATCCCCGCTTTGTGTGTTTTAAGGGTATTTAGTTGGTTGAATTGATAAGATCTCTTGGGTTGTAGAAGTGGTTTGAGGTTTAAATATTGCTTATATCAAGCATGCAGAGGGGTTTGGTTTGTATTTATGTAATATTTGAAAGAAAAATGATTAGATAGTGCCAAATATGATGCTGTTTGATCATTCTCTGGTTGGCACTTATCTACACTTTTGGCTTCTAACTCTCACCTAATCCCGTGGATGAATTTCTTGTTTTTTCTTTATAGGTGTCCAAAGACATCAATTTTGAGGTTCTTCGAGGCCTTACAAATTCATTGCTTGCTGCGAAGAAACCAGATGAGGTATGTCATCATGGTAGTGGATTGTAATTAGAATGCGTATGCTGCAATGGTCTATATTGATGGTGTACAAGCCCAAATATTTGGTCCTTGAATTGTTTTGGAGGTTTTCCTAATCTTAGGTTTTACTGCTACATTATAGGATTCTTTTGACTTCAGTTTTGCTTGGTTATATCACACATATGGAGACGCATTCACATCTTCTTTAGATGCTTTAGTATTTGATTTTAACTTAGAAAATTTAAAAATATTTTCTGACTTTTGAATTGGGGATTTATAGAAAATTTAAAAATTTTAAAAACTGTACTTAATTTTACATGAGACCGAAGTTTGCATAGGGCTACTTTCTTGCATGCTGTGGTTCATCTTCTTTTCATGCTTCAGTATTTGGTTTTAACATGAAATTTTTTTAAAATAGTTTCTAAACTTTCAAGGGAGGATTTATAGAATTTAACTTCCGAACTGGCTTATATTTTTCTGAAATTAATGGTATATACATAATTTTATATGAGACGGAATAGTTTGTGCAATGCTACCCTCTAGCATGCCATTGTCCATACATTAGGCAGAAAGGCTTTGACATGAGCTTCGAGATAGGTTTTATGATGGTTGACAAACTGGCCATGGATATTATCTTCAGTCAATTCTGTTTTCTTATGGATATTCTTGAAATATTGATTTTTGCAATTGATTTGTATAGCTCTTTTGAACATCTTTTTGGTGCTTAAAATACCTCTGTTTTGCCCTTTTATGGTTGGTAGTTTTATTTGATTGTTAATTGAGGTAAAAATTTGACATAAAAAGATGAATCAATGCCAATTTTTTTTATGCAAATTGTGGCACAACATGTGAATCGTTGATTAAAACACTTTTAATGATGGAGATCACGTTTGCCATGCCATTATTATGAACCTTGAAATGAATTGGGTTATTTTAACGGTTGGTTTGAGTGATTAGAAGAACTTTAGGGTATATTTGGTTGGAAGAATAGAGGAAGGAAATGAAAGAAATCCTCAAAGGAATGAATATTCCTTTGTTTGGTTGGACAAAATAGGGGGAATGATAATTCTTTAGGAATTTTTGTTCCCTCGAGTGGGAATGATGATTCCTCTCCCTGATTCCACCCTCTAAATAATTGAATTTCTAATTTTATCCCTCATTTACATATTTTATCATAATTTTTTATTTTAAATAATTTAAGGTAATTATTGTTTATTTAACTAATTATTTTAAATAATTAATTATCACGTTGTTTTACTTATATATAATAATAATTTATATAATATTATTTAAAAATTGCAATATAAAATTTAAAAAATAAATTTATAATCATTATCATAATATTATTTTAGTTTATTTTATTTACCGATCAATTTATAATCATTAGTGTTTATTTTTGTTATAAATTCAACATCATCCTATTAAACTATAATTATTATTATTTTTGTCATCTTTCTAATTATAAATAATTTTTTTTATATGTTTCATATGTATATTAATTTATATTTTTATTTTATAATCTTATACTTAGTATAATTCATAAAACTAGTATTTTTTTTTATAATTTTAATTTTTATTGTATAAAAAACAATTATTGATGTGATTATATTTATATATTTTTTTTCAATTTTTATAAAGACAAATTGACTACCAAGTGGCATAAGCAAAAAAAATAATATTGTTGGTAGTTATAATAGAATTAAAAATTAAATACACTTTTACATATATTAATATCAAGTTTAGATTCTATTCAAAATATAAATTTTGAATAAAAATAAGAGATGAATTCAAAATATATATTTTTTTATATTTATGTTTAGAATATAATATAAAGGTAATTTATTTATTTTTTTAATTATCAAATGTATAGACTATTATATTTTAATAAAAGGGTAATTTTGTCCAAATAAAATATAATTGAATCCATTCCCTCAATGATTCTATGCATCAATCAAACAAAGAAATACTATTCCCTTCTCATTCCATTCCTTTCCGTTCCCTTTTCCTTTTCTCATTCCTTTCCCCATTCCTTTCTATTCTTCCAACCAAACATAGCCTTGGATTTAACCAAGAGTTTAAGGGTTCGAAACCCTTTGTGGCCATAAACAAGATTGGAGAGTTTTGGCAATAGAAAAAAAGATTCTCACATCTAGATATTGAGAAAAATGCAGACCACAAATCTCACTTGTTGGATGATATCAATGTTCTGGATTAATCTACTCTTATAATATATAGATTATATTATTCAAAAATTTGTCCAAGGGTATTTTAAAACCCCTCCATTACGTATAGGGAAAGCCTTCTCTCTCTTCTTTCACATTCTCTCCTCTCTCTCCGAAACTATAAAATTCATCTCAGCTGTGTTGTAAAAACTAATTATACTTTCTCAAAATCACAAACTTGCATCTATCATTCTTTTTTTATTTATTTATGTTTATCACATGCAAACCTTTTGTCCAAAGCAATTGCAATGAAGAGTCTGGAATTAGTTTTATTCTGTCATGTTTATTGTTGTTTCTGAGAGAGGTTTTAGACTTTTGGTTTAGATCAACAGAAATCAGAATATCTTCTCCACAAACAACTTGAGCTAAATTCTACTCTTCCACAGAAATTGTAAATTTGTAATTGAAGCATCAGGCTGTGTGTGTGTGTGTGTGTGTGTGTATTATGTTTTAGCATTTGTGAGCCAGTTAAGTAATAAAAAAATAAAATTTATGTTTTCTTCTATTATTAAAAAAATTTAACAACAAAACCATCCAAGTTGCATAGGACAAGAAAGTGGGCAGGAAAGAGAAATGAGATTTTATGTCATTTTTATTGAAAAATGATATATAGTAAAGATAGGTTAATGAGAGTTATTGGATTGATCTAATGACTCTCAATTCATTATCTTTTGGGTAGATATTGTCTTGTCAGTGGACATTATCAAATTGATTTGATAAAAGATAATGAATTGAGAGCCATTAGATCAATTCAATGGTTCTCGTTAACCCATCCTTACATTATTAAAGTAAAAGACATCCTTACCATAGAAGAATTGTGTATATATAGTGAGCAATGTTGCTTATGTTGTGGAGTACAACTACACGTGTGATGTGATTATGTAATGCATCTTGAATGAAGTTGAAGTTTGTGCATTAATAAAACAACAATCCATGGCAGCGTCACTCGTTGTAATGTCAAAAAAGTCTCCTACTAAATACATATAGGGGCATGATCCACGACACCATTGTTTTACACACATTCTTACACAAATTTTAGATTGTTGGATCACTTCACTTCAATGGTTGAGATGAAGTATGACATATGTAACTAATTCATTGCAATTGATGTGTGTGCAAGATGTAATCTTAACTATTCAAGATGCATCAATCCAACGGTCTAAAAATAGTGCAAGGAGTTATTTTACACTTGTTGTGAATATAAAGAAAAATAAACAGATAAAGATAAAGCAAATTGAAGAAAGTAAAAGGGGTAGTTTGATAGTGTTCAATGTGAATGAGAGCTCTTGACATACACCTTAAAGCAAGCTCATGTCTATGTCTATTTATGATCTTCCCAAGCTAATTAGATTTTGCCATTTTGTGAGCCAATGGGAATTCAGAATTTTCAAATCTTCCAAACTCTCTTACTGCATGGAAAGGAATTTAGAGTTTCTATATTTCCTAAGTATCACCCCATGTGGAAGAAGTGGAAATCTACTAATATTTGCAACACTCTACTTTGATATCCATCACTATATTTCTTTTGTTTTGTCCCATAGGCTTTTTCCTTGGCAAAAGTCATATACAATTAGGTTAAAGTGGTGGATATCCAAGAGGGACTGTTGCAAAGAACTGGTGGGTGGAAGGCTTTTGGACATCTTAAAACATTATGCCATGAGTTGTTAGAAGACTTAGGAACTTTTTAATACTTATTGGTTCATAAAATTTTCAAAATTTGATTGACTTGACAACATTATAGAACTTGCTTTGCTTATGTGCTTTAAAGAGGTATCACTCGTCTTGTATAACATCAAACTATCCCTTTTTGCTTTTTAAGTAACCTGTTTTATCCTGGGGTGGGACTTTAATAACAATTAGGTCTTGTGTAACTTCCATATCAAGGTTAACACAGTTAATAATATTAACTTAGGTTTTAATTGCTTGAGCTTGACTATCAAATCGAAGTAAATTGATGACGTATGTACATATGTATGTTTCTTTTTTTGTATGAACAATACCAATCAAGTTTGAGAATTTGATCTACATCAGCTCAAAATAACACATTGTTAGTTTGACATGAAAAATTTGTTTTTCCTTTTTTATCTTTGATATTTTTGTATGTGGGTTTGTTTAAGTATATAAGAAGTCATTTAACGAGGAGAGAAGATATAGTAGATAGGAGAGAGGAGAGAGGAGAGAGAAAAGAGGAGAATAGTTTATATTAATGGTGAGATCTAATGTTTTTAAAATTTTATTTTGTTTTTTATAAAAAACAATTCTATATCAGCTCTTGCACTTGTGTTGTGCCACTTGTAGCTCAGAAGTCCACTGGGTAGGTTCGTTTACTTTCATGTTTTTGAGGTTCTTCTTCAATAGTATAATGACTGCCTGAATATTCTCCTACTTCACAGATTTTTTGAAGTCAAAAAGTTAGGTTTGAGGCAAATGGTTCTTTCCATTGAATTATTGATTTTGTAGCATCTTTGCTAGAATCTTCGGATTTATTCATATATTTCTTTTTTCCTTTTGATATAGGCTGTTCAATTCCTTCTTGCTTCCCGTGAAAGTCTGAAGACAGAAAAATCAGATGATCTTAAAGTTAAGGACGATAGCAGTATCAATACAAAGGAAACAGAGCCACAGAAAGTGGATCCCATTCAAGTAAGTTGGTTTCTCATCCAACCATCAGTATTATGGCAACCTGATAGAAGTTTTTGTCTCGCAAGTTTCATGGTCTAGCAGGATTTGCATTAGATTGGCTTTGTAGAATTAGGGAATGGTGTTTGGAATCTTGCAGTACTTTCTAGTATGTAGTTGTGATCAATTCATATTCTGTTGGACCAAATATCTCATGATTTATTTTACTAAAAAAAATCTCTCTTTGCATTGCAGTTAGATTCTAAGAAAAGTAATTACTATATTCTTTTCCTTTATAAATTTTATGTTGTCTTTTGTGTTATATATAAATCCTTATCTTCATAGTTAGTTTACTAATTTGGATATGATTAGCAAAACCTGCATCAGAGATATAGATTGTTTGATCTATATTGTTTGTAGTTATGCAATGAATACGGCTGATTTTATTTTATTTTTTCAAGATATGTTGCTGTCAAGAAAAAGCGTGCTTTGCAATGATTTGCATATAAACTTGTTGGCAGACCATATTTTTAATTTCCTGATTTAGTTTTCTGTCAATAAAGTTGGTTGAGGCTGAAGAAGGGTGGGGGTCGGGGACTATTATTTAGCCATCTCTGAGTTATGTTTCCAGTGAATGTTTTCTAATGTTTCAACTGTTTTGGCACGAACGTGATCAGCCAATTTCACATTTTCTGTGTTATGCTTTCCATCATTCTGAACCATTAAGTTGATTGTCATGTTTGACAGATTGGCAAGTAAAAGTCACATTACACATTAGTAATCCTTCCACTGACACATAATTTTATAGGATTATAGGGAATAGAAGGTTTTCAATAAAGAAATTATCCTTTAATCTTTCATTTTGTTTATTGAAAGCCTTTATTAGCCTCATTTCGAAGAAATCAAAACCACATGGTTTTAAGAGTCTCGTCATCTTTAAATTGAGTGACATTTCACACACACACACACACAAACAAAGTCACACATATATCCTTTATAATGTTTGCCGTTCATTCAACCTGTGCAGTTAGCAAAACAATAATTAAGTTGCATGCGCTACTGTTTTTTGAATTCATAAATGGATAGAAAATGCATTTAATAATGTAATTATTAACATGATTCTAAAAGCACAAAATTCATTTCCCGAAAACTAGTGCTGAGTTCAAAAATGACTCTGGTGTTTTTGGAAAACAAGATTCTAGAATTCATAGAACTCTTTATTTACTTCTTTAAAATGAATGTCAGACACGTTAAGGATTTCAATGTCAGAAAACTTCCTTTGAGAAATGTTATCAGACATTTTCAGATATGGAAAGTATAATATTAATTTGTCCTTAAAAATTATTATTTTTTTCTTAATTACAAAATGAACTGAATGGGTCCTAAAATATGAAGTTATACTCAGAGAAAAAATTTACAGGATGTAAATATTTGAAAATTCATGTTTAATTATAAATTTGCTTGAGGATTTTCTTGAGTTGAATATTTGATATTTTATAGTTTATTTTTGTTGACTGAGTACGATTTCATAGCTCAATCAAGCCTGATACCAGCTGGTTTTGAAATTAGGAGAACAAATCGAAGATATGCGAATTCGAGAAAATGCATCTGTTACTCGCGAGTTTTCCAATAGGGTAGACAAAATAGTAATTGAAACACTAGTCATAGAACAGAAAGAAAATAGTATGTTTGGAAACAATGACAAAAAAGTTGTCTAAATTCTTTTATTATATTGGTTATTTTTTTATTGAGATGTAATTTCCTTGGTTAATAGCTTCTTGTTACTTTCTATCCAATTCTGCATGGCATATGTTCTATGACATGCCTTTTACAGGTTGAACTACTTCTTGGGAAAGCCTATTCAGATGGAGGCCGTATTAGTGATGCTGTAGCTGTATATGATAAGCTCATCTCTAGTTATCCTAATGACTTTCGTGGTTATTTAGCAAAGGTTCTTTTATCTTTTTTCCCTGATTACCAACTGAATAGTTTAGATAATTTTGAAGATCAATAATGAAATCAGCTTTTTGGATAATATGTTGATATAGTGATGCAACAATGACAAGTCTAAATCGACTAATGGCCAAATAAAAACTTAATGACTCAATCTACACTGGTTTAAATTGTCCAAATTCCTTTGATGGCAATTGTATAAAATACGATACTAAAAAGACATACAAAAATGTCTGCAACTCCTAAATTAACACTCTGAACTGAAAATTGGTTTAATGGTGGTTGTTCGAATCTTTAAAATCATGAAACTTTTGCATATAATGAAAAATATCATATGAGAGACCAATAGTAAACTTAGAATCACAATGAAATTAACTTGTGACGTCTATCAACAGTAAATCAGATAGGTGTATGGCACTTGGATCTATGATATATTTGAGCCTTCACCCATTAAATAGGTAAGTTGAGTGGTAATATATATATATATATATATATATTACCACCGTCTAAACCTAACTTAGACATTATCTTGTTGCCCCTCATGTCTTGCTGACCAATTTTATTGGCAATTAGATATTTTGCATTTTTGGTGCTTTTGCAGGGAATTATTTTGAAGGAAAATGGAAAAGTTGGAGATGCAGAGAGGATGTTTATACAGGTAAGTATGTTAATGTCTAGTTGCACATGAATAAACATATATATGAATTATATTTTAACACATACCGATAAGCTGTCCTAGGGGTAAAGATAACCTTTCATTTATTCAGCATAAAGTGCCACACAGATTGATAAATGATTTCACATAGTTATAAGTTCCTTAATATCCACTAAGAAATGACTATTTGGACCATATACTGATGTATCGGAATTTCCATGGACAAAGTCGGTGGCTCTACTTAATAAACAGTCAAAAATTCTGTTTTACCTATGATAGTAACAATAAAGAAGTGTGTTACACAAACATGTCTTACATGCAGTATCACATCGCCTGCATAGCTCCTCCTAATCGGCAGTGAGATTAAATTCTTTCGCTGTTACAAACCTAATTTAGTTATCCAATATTTTAAAAGCCACTGCTTGACTCACTCTTACAAAGTGTTAATTTCAGTTATTGTTATTTTTACTTGGCTTTTAGCGAGGTTATTTTAGTAGTCTGTCCTGTGAGTGGTCCGGTTATTATTTAAGTTAGGGGACATAATTGGCTGCTGTTTTGATGTTTTCTGCTAGTTTCATATAGATTGATACTGCCCAGTTGTTAAGTGTAGTTTTCCCCTTCCTCTTGTTGATTATTAAGGCTTGCAGTTTTCTAATAAGCATATTTGGGATGTTCATTATCACTTGGTAAGAAAGGTGATAATAGCTAAAAACTTATTTTTTGCAGGCACGGTTTTTCGCACCGGAGAAAGTAAAGGCACTTGTAGATCGATATTCAAAATGATAAATGCATTTCAAATGTTTTGCTGTAAAGCTTCTAATTATGCTCCTTTTAAGCATTGGAATTCAAATGCCCGGCCATGTTTCAATTGTAGGAAGAGCGATAGCCGGTGAACAATTCCGATCTACCCACTTTTTTGCTTTTTATTAGTAGCACTGGGAAAATATATAATTGATCGATATGTAGGAAATGCATTATGAAACAGAAGTTAGTAGACTTGTTGAAGAATAATTTACCAGAGTTTTGGTATTAATACTATATATTTTGCTATGAAAAACAAAACAAACAGTTTAGCTTAAAATGCTAAGGAGGAAAAGACTAAAGTAAATTCCAACTCTGAAAGCATTTCACTTGGCTGAAATGCAAGAGTAGACCACATGTTGCCAAACTTAAAAAAATTTTGTTCAAAACTCGTGGGATGGGATGAAAGTTGCTAAATAGTAAATATTAAAAAAAATGAGTGGATCATCAACATATCTTCAACTTTGTTTATGAAGTACAAGTAAATAACCAAAATTTCAAACAAAATTTAGAATAGAAGTTGATAAATGAGAGAAGATCCAAAGCAAATTATATCCAAAGTATAGAATTGTTGAGCCACCATGTTTTCCTCTTGTTGTTGGTATAAAATAATAGGACTACAGATTCTGTTGCATGTCAAACTCTTTACATCTTTGTTGAAAAAAAGAGTCTAGAATTCACACAAATCCATTTTTATTTGAGTGACAGTTGAAAATTTTTATATAATATTTATTTTTTATTAGGTAAATGATTAATTTTAATGATTTCAAAAATATTTAAAAATATCCTAATTTGTTAGTTTGAACCTTTGTGTTGTAAAAATAAAGAAAATATGACACATTATGTTGTTTAGTGATAAAAACTTACATAAATTGACAATGGTTTATTAACTCATTTATGTAAATTTTATATAATTTTTTTTTAATAAAGTTAATAGATTGCAATGTTTTTAATATATTTTTAAAATTATTAGGATTAATTAATATAGTGGCCCAAACCTTAAGACACAACCGTCATTTGCTATTTTTATTATATATATTTTGTTTATTCAAATATTATGAATGAAAAAAAAAAAATTTTAAGTATTTAAATATAAAATTATTTTAAAAATTATAAAATTCATAATCAAATTAATAAATGTTATTTTATTTGCCACATCATTTAATTGAATTAAAAGTTGTTACTTTAATCTTGAATATAACTTGTAAAAAGTAATTAATTTAATTAGTAAATTTTTTCTAAAACTGACATAAAAGATCTGAAATTTAAATTAGGTTATGACTAGAAGTGAGAAATTTTTTAAATTTATTTTTCGTAATATTTAAGATTGTTAGCATTATTAATAGTCAAAAGAGAATTTTAGTGATCAAATTTGTGAATAAGAGGATTTAATTGAGTAATCTGAGAAGCCTCTACATTATATTTTATTTTTATAAACTTAAGAGGACTTCATCGAAAATATACAGATTGTGGTTTATCGAAATCCGATTCTTGGATTTGAAAAGACTGGACGTGACGTGTCAACAAGATTTTAATTGCAAATGCTCATAATAATTGAAGGGCTTACGTATGCTTACACACGTGTCGTTCTGATAGTTGTGCCACTTCAGCATTTCCATCTGCTAGCTTTATCTCTAACAACAGATAGGGTATAGTTTACTGCTGATCTGTGTATACATTTTTATCATTTCACATATGTAGTTGTAATGTTTCTGTTATATCAATTAGGTCCTCACTTCTTTTGCAATAACAAAATTTATCCTCATAATACTAAATTTTGACCGTATCTGTGATAACTTAACAAACTCCCTAGGAATATTTTAGTTATTTTGTTAAGAATTTAAGACTCTAGGACGCAAAAATAAAAATCATGTCTTTATCTATAAAATATAAAAGATCAAGGACCCGAACAAAATTCTCTTGGACTTCTTGTTGGCATCTTTATTTTACCGTCTATTTATTAATTGATAAAGAATCCAGTATAGTATACTTGTAAAAAGATGCCATTAGCTTCACACTGTGCATGTTCATAACTTTTAATTGAAAATGATTAAACTTGGTTTTTGACCGTATAGTTTAAAAATACCTTCCGTTTATATTTATGGTTACGTTTTTAAATCTCTTCTATTTAGAATCAATTTCAGCGACTTTGAACAAAAATGTCCTTGACTCTTGTTTGTATGTGTCACTAAAATAAAAACTTGTGAAAATTTAAATTTGGTTTCATTCTATTTATTTATTTTAAAATAAATTAAAAAGATCACACAAAAACTTTAACAACTAATTTAAAAAGACCACAGTTAGAGGCATCGCGGTATTGATTGATATTTGTTGAAACGAATTCATTTGAAGTAAATTCGGCGAAGTTACATTTTCATAACAAGTAATTTTTTTTTTTTATGGTTTGTTTCCTATATTTATACTTGTAAAAAGCTTAGAAATGTGTTTAGTACAACATTTTATGTATACATTCTATGTAATACTTGTTAATGGTGTGTTATTGATGCTTTTTGAGAATTCTGGATCGAGAAAGAAAATGAATTCATACATCTCTCGACGAATTTAAAGAATGTATTAAACTTTGCAAATTCATCGAGAGATGTATGAATTTGGTCGAAGAATGTATGAATGTCGTCGAGGAATCTATTAGTTGAGTTCACACATCTCTCGACGAATTTAAAGGATGTATGAAACTTACATAATTTATCGAGGGATGTATGAATTTCGTTGAGGAATCTATCAGTTGATTCACACATCCCTCTATGAATTTAAAAGATGTATGAAACTTGTATAATTCATCAAGGGATGCATGAAATTGATCGAGAAATGTATGAAATTCATCGAGAGATGTATGAAATTCGTTGAAGGATGTATGAAATTTGTCGAGAGATGTATGCATTTCGTCGAGGGATTTTCATACTTCCCTCGACGAATCTTTCGACTATTTTCTTCCCTTGACGATTTTCATACTTTCCTCGACATTTTTCTTAAATATATGTGTGTGTGTTTAAGCATCTTTTTCAAAATGAATGTCTAACATGTTAGTGTTTTTACACAGATGAAACGAGTTCATTTGATGATTCTATCTGGGGGAACATGAGACAGTTTAGCAGACGAAAATGAAATTTACAATGGAAGGCGTAGTTTTGGTATAACAGTACGAAGGAATATAAACTATCTAAAACTCGTCAATGAATTGTATTTTGTATGTCGGAAAAGTCTAAATGAATTTAATATTAAAATGAGGGTTGTGTACAAACACTGCGTGCTCTCATCCGTTTGGCGTTCGGAACCCTGTAATGTGAAGGACGATACAAATATGATTTTTTTTTGTTGATGTGAATAGTTAAGTTTCAACATTTGGAGGATTTACATCGCTATTTATCACATTTGAGCATCGAGATTCAAGAGTAGGAATAGCAGGTTATCTCAATGTTTAAGCTACGTAACCGTTCGTCTATCAACTGCAGTCTAATGTTGGGAATCCGTTTGCTTCTTCAAGCGGTAGTAACCAAGTCAATAATACAATCCTTACCTTGGTTGTCAATGCACAATACTCCCCGATTCGATATAACGAAGATCCTACTTACGATTATTTTGAACAAGTTAATAAGCAAGAAATTAACTCTAATGACACTTTCGTTGCGCCTTCCTTCAACACAGTCACTTCCCAATGAACAAACATCCTCTTTCACTTGCGAAGATGTTGGTCCATCGGCTTATGATCCGCTTAGTTCATATCTCCGATCCCTCCGCCTGTTATTTTTCCAAATGATGCCTTTTCCAGTAATGATGATGGTCAAATAGTGGTTGGAAAATTGTATGAATTGAAAGATAAACTGCGCAGAGATTTGAGTTTACTTGCAATAAAACAAAACTTTCAGTTTCGAATTCATAGGTCAACATTACATCGTTTTGAAGCCAAATGTCAAGATGACAGATGTAAATGGTATTTTCGGGCAGCATTAATGCATGAAAATACTTACTGGCAGGTTCGACGGATTGAACAAACACATGCATGTATGTCTGATCAACTATCAAATGGACATCATCAAGCAAGCTCCCAGCTTATCGACGAACTGATCAAAGATAAATTTGTAGATTATAGCAGAATATACACACCTAAAAATATACAAGCTGACATTCATAGCGAATACAATGTATTAGTATCATATTCAGGGATACTAGAAATTTGTTAATGAACAGTAGGAGGGAAGGGAGTGCAAGTTAGGAATATAAATCTTCAGCGGTGAGGAGATTGTGCAAAAACATTATATTGGGGTTTTGATGAAAGTATTAATAGGTATAAATTTTAATTTTCATGATCTGCAAAGTTGCTTCAAGTTTGTTTATACTAAATGCATAAGAAATTATATCTATTTGTTTTAGGACAAGATTGATGAGTATTTGGAATCGTTCTTGTTAACAGAGCAAAGTTGGATGACAATGCTAAACTATTAGATTTCGCCGAGAAACTAGAAGCTGCATGCGTTGGGGTTGTGGAATCTGGGAAGATGACCAAAGATCTTGCACTTCTAATCCATGGATCTAAGTATGCATCAGCATGTGTATTTTCCTTTTTAATGCATGTGTTCTATTTCGTGTTTGTAATGTACTTGTTATGCTTGTGTAGGGTCTCTAGGGACCAATATCTGAATACTGAAGAGTTCATTGATGCTGTGGCCGGGGAACTGAGAACAAGACT
>JAXCLQ010000008.1:6816146-6828430 GCA_035584115.1 Cedrela odorata
ATAATGTATTAATGCATTAATGTATGTATATATGTGTATTAAAGGAATGCATGCATATGATTAAAGAATGCATACTACCGACCATGACTCACTGTTGCATTAATTGCATTTTTGATATTTATGAAAGTGTAAGTCGGTTGATTGAGGGAGTCGGTGGTTAGATTAGATAAATATAAAGGCTTAAGTGTTAAGCAAAGAATTAGAGAGAAAAATAGAATACGTTTTTCCTTCTTCTTTTCTCTGTTTTTCATAAAACTAAAAACACTTCTTCTTCTCCTTCAAACCGTAAGTTGCTTGAGGAAGCAAGCTCCGGTGTTTAGTTATGAACCAAAGCAAAGACAGAAGTGGGAAGCAAGCTTAAGGTGTGAACCAAAGCTTAAGCAGAAGAGAGAGAAAGCTTAGGTTGCTTGGTTGTGGACCAAACCAGTGAGTGCAAATCCCAAACAAGCCAGAACATGTTTCATTATATCAACGTGTAGACCACTTGAGGGAGCAAATTCGTTGTTGTCCCAGATAACAAAGGCAGAGGTGAGTCATCTCTATTTTCTTATTTTTGAACTTGAACAGAGCACAATTTTTGTAAGCTGTAACATGCATGTGTGCATGTATAGATCGAAAGGGAGTTTATTCTACAAGTTTATCAAGATAACCTTGGCTCCCCTGCAGCGGTCGTGCGTCCAAAATTTCATTTCATGCGTCATGCTTTCACTGCTCATAGAAATAGAGCATGTAGCTCACTATTCCGTTCAGAAAGTAAAGAATTAAATATTTGTGAAGAATACCTAACTTTAATAGAATTTTCTTAACAGTAACAATTTTCATTCTAGCAATCGCATAACTTCTTATAAGGCTTTTATATAGAATGAAGAAGGATGAGGTCGAATGGATAAAATTGTTAGGAATGTGATATGTTCATTAGTTTACATATATTTGAAATATATATATCTTAATCTTGCTGGTTAGTAATTGTATTTTGTAGTATTTTATTTATTTTTATTATTTTGTAGGTTTTTATAAATAAAGATGGGGAATAAGCTTAAAACTTCATTATTGAGGATCTCTTGAAGAAAAATAATTCAAGATGTGGTCGGATTGACATTTAACACAATAGTCACTGAAATAGTTATAAATTCTTCAACAAAACTCTATATCGTGCAAAATTTCTAGCGTTAAAACTAGAGATCCAAGCCTTTCTAATGGCATCTTACTTCTTAGATTCTAAGTATTCCATCAGCACTAATTAATACAATATACGATTAAATTTTGATTAGGCAAGTAAAGGCTAAATACTTATATGATCCGCCCCAAATTCCAAGAGAATTTAAAGTAAGTCTTTTCTAACTTCTTTAAATCAAGATAAAAACAATCTATGTAATAAAAATTTTACCGAAATTTTGGTAGAACTTTCCATACTTCTCGAACATTACCCACTTGCAATTTCCAAGCGAACACTTCTCAAACTTTGTTCCCAACCATGCCATCTTCAATTACTTCTTATTCGCTTAGAAATATCAAAATAACAAATCATCATATACATCATTCATAATGAATGCTTTTATTAATGCAACAAAAATTTAGTGGACTTAGTGCACCAGCACCAATCTTCTTTTCTTAAATATCGCTCATCCTAAAACTATAACGAAATCTAAGGAGTAAAAACCAATTGTCTGGAGAAAACCCTTCAATGTTTAAGTTAGAATTTTGCTTTATGATATTTGAGAGAGAGAAAGAGTAGAACAAAGATGATACTTTCTCTAAAATTAAAAGATCTTCGTATTATTTATAGTCCAAGGTTTTTCATGCGTACCTGGTTGTTCTTTGGCTCATTTTATACATTGCTTTAAGTTAAGTCTCTCAAACTCGGTAGAATTTTTACTTAATCTAGAAATAATAATTCCAGACATATCAAGTTTCAGAGATTACAGAATTTCAACTTTATAAGCATCGATTTTTTGGATATTATGAAATCTTGAGCCCTTCTTATAGAATACTTCTATTAGGTTAAGAATTCTTATTAGAGAATGATCCAAAAAGAGATTGGGAGGGAAATAAATTCTCCATTGACACGTAACTTATTAAGAGGTCTTAGAGGCTCTTTTATGAGACAATCTCAAACCGTGTCACATATCCGAGACCACTGACATACTGCTCTTGAAACCTTTATAACCGAGAAGGTCGTAATTGATGTCCTAGGCTCGAGACATTTTTCTAAGCTTCAGAGGTCTTGTCCCTTATTATACCTAAGGTCCTTGTTATCCTTAAGTTAATGCCCCATGGCTCGAACTAGGTTTTGGTGGTTTTCATCATTTACAAGACTTCATTTTGGGCTTTGTACCGCTATTCAGGGGCCAAAGGTTTATCGGACTTTATATGTACCCTAGATCTTTTTCCAAACATCAAGTTCCCTAGTTTTAGTCAAATAGTTATTGTTTGGCAAAAACTAAAAGTTACGATTTGAAAAGATTTGAACACAAGCTAATCTTAAATACTTGACTTGAAATCAAAAAACCTCAATTCATATGGCTACCTTTAATTCGTTCATTGGGCAACATCTTTTTGGGTTCCAAAAGATCTCTTTTTCCCTCATGATTACAACTTCCTTTTCATATTCTGATGATTGCCTTTTAACCATTCATCTCACGTGGCTTTATCCTATTCCTTCTTCTTCTTTGTTAGTAGCAGTTGGGGTTCCTTGTTCTCCTTAATCTTCCATTTTTGGCCATTTTAACATTTCTTTTGTATCCAAACTTCTCTTGTACTCTCTATAGCAAAAGAACTTAGAGAAAAGAATTTTAAGTCTAATCACCTTGTTGTTATTGTTTCTAAGAGTGGTAGTAATTGATTCTAAGAGTGGTAGTAATTGATTCATAATGAAAAAGATTACTAGATTTTGTGTTCATTTTAGTTCCATCTTCATTATGGATTGCAGGAACCAATTTGATTCATCAAAGTTATTCCTCTTTAGAACTATAGTTCTTTTCTTATTGTTCTATTACTGCCTTCGTTTTGGACCACAACTCTCATCCTATTACTTTATTGTCTTCGTTCTGGACTGCAACCCTCATCATATTACTTTATTGTCTCCATTCTAGACTGTAACCCTCTTTTCGTTATAAACAACATCGCCAAGAAAAATTTTTTTATCGAGATTTAGGCGATTACTCCTCTTTCAAGTTACTTTTCCACTTCAACACAAACCGGTAAGCTTTTGAATCCTTCAAGCTTATATTGTATTATTATTATTTTTTTGGGTATTTATATTATTTGTGGCAAATGTTGGATAGATTTCTAGGGTTAGAACTCATAGGTAGCTCTTGTGAGTTTGTTGATGATCTTGAGTAGCTTTTGATGATTTGTTGTTCCCTTTTGTGAATAGAAATGGGTTTTGTTTCAAGTGACAATGAGACTGCTTTCAGAGGAAACAACTCCAAGGAAGAGCTAACCATTGTTTCTACTCCTCTCCTTGCTTCTGAGGCAAGGGAACATGCCAATCCTTTTGAAGCAGACTGGTTCTCTTATTCTGTCATAAAATTAGATTGAGAAACCTATATCCGATGCTATAACATTCTTGAGGAGAATGAACTCCCTAGCTACCCTTTTTATGGGGAAATTTCCTTTAATGAGGAATTGTTTTATCTTAGGGTCAGACTCCCCCTTTAGGACTATTTTACTAGGATTTTTGAGTCTTTTAGCATTGATTCCTACCAATTAAACCTTAATAGTTGAAGGATTTTGCCAGGTTTGCTTGTTTTGTAGAGTCAGACCTCAAATTATGTTCCCACAATTAAAGAAATTGAATATATGTACTTATTAAAAAAGAACCCAATAAGAAGCTCTAGGTGGTACTATCTTCAAACTTGACCTAAACAGCGTAATCCCATCATGGGTAATCCGTTCTGCAATAAGGATTGAAAAAACAAGTGGTTTTTCGTTGGTGGTCATTAGAATTCTAACAATAGTGTCCAAGTGCCAAGATTGTTCGGGAATGCAATCACTTGGGGTAATTTGTTTAAACTTAGAACTCAAAGTCGGGAGAGAGTTAAGATGGCTGGGTCCTCTACATCCAATCAAAGGTCTCTCATTTCTGATGCTGACCTGATTAAATCGAGTTTTGTAAATTTTTTTGTCTTCAAAAGTCAATTAGCTTTAGAAAAGGACCAGACTGATAGGTATCCTACCATTCTTTTCTCTTGTGTTGAACTATGATAGCTGACTTTGGTATAACTTTACTTTGAATCAGGAAGCATGACCCTAAAGAAACCTGTGCCAAATCGCTTAAATTCTCTAAGGAAACTTGCTAAAGGCAAGAAGGCTGAAAGAGTTCCTCAGGCTTCAAGGATTGAAACTGGTCCTTCTGCCCCCTAGGGTATTGTTGGGACGTTTGCTTCCTTAAGTATTGTTAGGCCTTCTTGTTCTGACTAAGTTTCAACTCCTACCAAAGAAGCTAAAGGCCGAGGCAACCTACCATTTCTTTATGTGCCCCCCTACCCAGATAGATAAAAGGAAACGCAAGAGGAAGGATGTTTAAGTGGATGAGGATGATGGACCTAGATGAAAGAAAGAGACGACAGCTCAGGGTACTGGTAGAGGTTTTGTCTTCCTCGAGCTTGTTTATGAGGATCTTTCTAAGGATAAAAGGAAATATTTTGCCCACTTCCTCCCCTGCATCAACCAACAGGTGGTGAAGCTCACATTCGAGTATTGTGAAACCCTTTCATGTGCCTTGCCTTGGTCTATTTTGGATTACCTGTTGAGGTGGCTGAGCCGGGTTAGTTGACATTTGCATTGATTTTGGAGGAATAAGTATCTTTTGGTTTTTAATAATACTTTGTTGTTTGATAATCCGTTCATAAGCAATACGTCACCACTGTCCACCGATAAGTCATTGATGCTATTGCCTTAGGTCTTGTAGCCAGAGAGATTGCCTTGTTATGGCGCAAAGCCGAAGTGGCAGAGAGGAAGTTGTTCATGGAATAGACTTAATTTGATGCCAAGAAAAGGAAGTGGGTTAATGAGATGAAAGAGCTTCAGGTCAGGGTGACCATTGTTGAATCTTCCCTGATGAAGTCTAGCAGAAGGATAAACCCTTTGAGTTTGACCTGGATGAGTCTAAGACAAAGTTCTAGAGACTTCACCGAGGATTGGAGGAGAGGTGCCAGGAATTGGATTAGAAGCTGAAAGCCGAAAAGAAAATATCCGTATTTCTAGCCACTAAGCTTGAAGATGCTGAGAGGGTGGCTGAGGTTGTCATCATAGAACGAGTCAATAAAGGGATTGACCTACCCTGTGGGACGTTCCAACGCCGATATCCGAACTTGGATTTTACATGGTTATATGAGGCCTTAGGGTGGGATGCCTTTACCCCCTAGTGAAGACTTTACGAATGGCATCATCTCTTAAGAGGCCTCTCATCATAATTTCAAGGCTTTTCCTGTTTCTTCTGTCGACCAAGAGAAGATTTCTCCCTCTCTTGCTGACCTAGTTGATGCTCCTCTTATTGACTTGGCTGTTGTTTCTCCTGCTGACCAGGCTATTGCTCTTTTTGTTAACCATGCTATTGCTCCTCTTGCTGACCAGGCTGTTGCTTTTTCTACTATTAGGCTGTTGCTTTTTCTGATCTGCTTAATCCCCTAGCTGATCAAACCAATTGAATGATGGACTTAACTTTTTTTTTAAAAAAAATGTAATCATCAATATTTAATTAATTTGCCAATTTGATATTTCTAACTTGTATGGATTTTTCTATTGCTCTTGCTTCCTTCTCGTTTCTTCCTACTTGGCTCTTCGCGTATTGCATAAAATTTAATTATTATCAATGAGTTTTCTATTCATTTCTCACTTTCCATTACATTGCCAATATTTATCCATGTGTTAGCATGTCATTAGCCAATTTTTTCATATTTATATATATATATATATATTAAATTATTAATAATTAATAAATAAATATTTTATTTAATTAATTACTATAGTATTACCATAATACACTTATATAATTTATCATAAAATTATATTATAAAATTTACGATAATGCCCTTGTATGGAATATTTTTATTATTAAGTGTTCCAACACTTGGAATACTTCTCAAGAAAGTTCTTTATCAATTTGGGTGTAATTCAATAAATTCACTATCAAGTTGATAGTAGACATATATCAAATTTTGAATTAAATTCTTTAATTCATTTGATATTCGGTAAATCATCTCATGAATTATAAAATGAATTAAATTCTTTAACTCACTTAATATTTAATAAATTATCTCATGATTAATTAAATATGTCTATAGATCAAGATTGACATCTAGTAATGTATCATGGCCATACAAATTATAATGAAGTAGCAAGCTTCAATATGAACATTTCCATAATTAGTTATCGTGTAATTTAATCCTTCTGTCATACTTATTCGGATTGGATCAAGGTCATAGTTAACTGTCAAAACCTCTATATACAATACTATGTATAATGAATCTTGAGATCATAACTCATTCAGTGTACTGACATTGAGAACTCATTCTCAATCACATACACTACACCTTAGCCAAGGATTTCTTAAGTCATATCTTTATCATTTATATGGAGCATACTCCCACAATGTACTAAGGGTGATAGATCCTTTATTGAATATTCACCTATTTCCATGAGTATCATACCATATCTAATAACTACCCATAATTAACTTTATGGTCCATCCTAAGTTAGTATCAAAGTATAACATTTCACCCATAAGATAACTATGATATTCTTAAGTCTAAAGATCGCTTACACTACTAATACGAAGAATGTCGAATTGACATAAAGTATAATTACCATTTGGACATTTCTACTGCGGGTTATTTTAGTGAACTTATTCTCCAATAAGCGTCTACATACTTGCCTTAGTGTCACTACACAATTGATCTATGAGAACAACCACCTTTTTAATAAACAGACATAGTGTGTACCAGTCTATTCGTACTATAAAAGCACTTTACAATCTTATGACTGAGAATGTTTAAGAATGATGCATTTAATATATCTATCTCATAAGTATGATCTCATTATAATTAGATATATATTGTAAACATTCTATGGACTTCATCATTATACATATAAACATGTAAATTAATGATGAAAGAAATTGCCATAGAATATTCATTTCATTACTAAATGTAAAGATTTACAAGAGATAATGTCCATCACAACAATTTATAATTGGCTTATAGAGCATAACACTTACAATCTCCCACTTGCACTCAAAGCCAATTACCTTTATACCTAAGACCCATTTTCTCAAAATGTCTTTCATGCATCTTCTGTGAAAAACTTTAGTAAGTAAATCTATTATATTTTCATTAGTAGATTTACTATCATCCCTATTAGATTGAAAACTTAAATCAGTATAACCTTCAATTTTCAAGTCATCTCCTTCATATACAAGAAACATCTATTTAAACTTTCTTAAGTACTTAAGAATGTTCTCAATTGCAATCTAGTGACCCTTACTTGAATCTGCCTAATATTTGCTCGTAACACTTAGAGCATAAGCTACATTAAACCTCATACATAACATAACATACATGATAGATCCTATAGCTGAAGCATATGGAATTCTACTGATGCGTGTTCTCTCATTTTTAGTCTTAAGGGACATTTCTTTGGAGAGATAAACTCTATGACTCATCGGAATTTGTCTTCTTTTCGAGTTTTCCATGCTAAATCTTTTTAACACTTTATCTATGTACGTTGACTAAGACAAGCTTAACACCCTATTTGATTTATCTCTATAGATCTTTATCCCTATAATATAAGATGCTTCACCCAGATTTTTGATGATGAAATTTTTAGACAATTAAATCTTTACCGATTGTAGCATCCCAATATCATTTCCAATTAATAATATGTCATCCACATATAATATTATGAATGTAATCTTGCTCCCATTAACTTATAAACACACGAATCATTCGAATTTTTAATAAAATCAAACTATTTGATTGTCTCATCAAAACGGATGTTCCAAGAACGAGAAGTTTGTTTAAGTCCATAAATGGATCTTTATAGCTTGCATACTTTATGAGACTCTTCAATGGATACAAAACTTTCAGATTGTGTCATGTATACATCCTCTCTAGGTTTCCATTAAGAAAAGTTATTTTAACATTTATTTGTTATATCTCATAGTTATAGTAAGCAACTATTGTCAAGATAATTTAAATGGATTTTAGCATGGTTACTTGTGAAAAAGTTTCATCAAAGTCAACTCTTTGTTTTTGACGATAACCTTTTGCAACCAACCTTACTTTATAGGTTTCTATCACTCCTGTAACTATAGTCTTTCTTTTAAAGACCAATTTGCAACCTATATGTTTTATACCTTTTGCAACAACACTGGT
Organism: Cedrela odorata; assembly: GCA_035584115.1. Classification (NCBI taxonomy): domain Eukaryota; kingdom Viridiplantae; phylum Streptophyta; class Magnoliopsida; order Sapindales; family Meliaceae; genus Cedrela; species Cedrela odorata. Next base: position 6,824,522 of record JAXCLQ010000008.1, read on the forward strand.
TCTTCATCTCACAAGCCTATCTTCCATGATATAGAGCCCTTTGTCTGTTGTTCATATATAGTTTCAGTCATGGTCCTTTGAACAAGCTCATTCATTGCCTCTTTAATTTTCTTTGCACGTGACCTCGTAATAGGCCAATCTGGAATATGCAACGGATCTTGAACAACTTAATCAACTTGTGAAGCATCTTGGATTCTATCATTCCCCCTCCCCTCAAAAGGATTTGTCCTCGAATTTGCATCAAACAAAATTAAGTCAAAAATATTGAAAGTAATAAAAATAGTATACTCGGAATATCCATTTTGTAAGCATTGTCATTGATCTTTTCAAGTATTTGAAATGAACCATCTCCTCTTGGCATTATCTTGAATTTTCTATGATTCAGAAACCACTCCTTGTGCACGTGTACCCAAACTTCTTTTATTAGCTTGAGACATATAATACTCATTCAACTTCTTAATTTGAAGCTGTGCCTTCTCATGATTGGATTTCAGAAGTTTGGCTTTCTTTTTCCCATCTAAACTAGCACGCTCATTAATCAGTAAAGGAATCAAATCCAAATGTGTTAGTGGATTAAATTCATAGACAATTTCAAAAGGAGAAAATAAAGTAGTAGAATGAATACTTCTATCATATGCAAACTCAATAAATGACAAACAATCTTCCCAAGACTTTAAATTCTTATTAATTATAGTGCGCAAAAGTTGCGATAAAGTCTTAATAACTACCTTCGTTTGACCATCGGTTTGTAAATGATAAGTAGTAGAAAACAAAAGTTTAGTACCTAACTTACCTCATTGCACTTTTTAAAAGTAGCTAAGGAACTTAACATCCCTATCCGAAATGATAGTCCTAGACACTCTATGTAGTCAGTTGCATAATCTCCTTAAAGAATAGATCAACAATGTTTATAGCATCGTCAGTCTTATAGCATGCAATGAAATGCACCATTTTGGTAAACCTATCTACGACCACAGAAATAGAATCTCTACCCCTCTTAGTTTTCGGCAACCCCAACACAAAGTCCATAGATATTTCAAACCAAAGTGCCATAGGAACTAGCAAAGGAGTATACAATACTTGAGGTAAAACCTTAGATTTGGCCTTTCTACATGCAATGGAATGATCACAAATGCGAATCACATCCTTTTTCATTCTAGGCAAATAAAAATGTTCATGCAACATGTCTAAGTCTTCTTAACACCAAAATGTCCCATTAAACCATAAGAATATGCCTCTTGCACAAGTAACTCTCTCATAGAACAATTCGGCACACACAACTTAGTCTCCCTAAACAAATATCCATTATGCTTATAAAACTGATCATATGCACCCGTATCACATGTCAAATATATATCAACAAAATCAGAATCAATGGCATACAATTTTTTGACAAACTCAAGACCAAGCAATTTTGAACTCAAAAAGGTAAGAATTACATACCTATGCTACAACGCATCAGTGACGATGTTTTCCTTACATTGCTATAATGGATCACATAAGTAAAGCTCTTGAACTCAATCTACTTCGCATGATGTTTGCTTTGCTTACCTTGGCTCTTGATGTGCTTCAATGATTCATAATCAGTGTGAATCACGAACTTCTTTAGCTATAGGTAATATTGCTAAGTCTCCAATGCTCGAACCAGTACGTAAAGCTTTTTGTCATAGGTAGAATACAACAACGATACTCCACTTAATTTCTCACTAAAGTAAGCAATTGACAACTTTTCCTGCATTAATACGGCTTCAATACCTATTTCTAAAGCATCACACTCAAGCTTAAACATTTTATCAAAGTTAGATAATGCCAAAACTAAAGTAGAATATAATTTACCCTTAAGCGTCTGAAACGCATTTTGTTACTCTTCCCCCCAATAAAAATTAACATCATTTTAACAACCACGGTGAGTGGTGTGGCAATGGTACTAAAATCCCTAACAAAACACTTAGAAAAACTAGCTAAACCATGAAAATTATGAACCTCAGTTACACTTTTAAGAGTTTGCCACTCTTTGATAGCCCCAACTTTATCTTCATCAACCTTAATAACATTCGTACTAACTATATTCCCAAGAAACACAATTCTCTCCATGCAAAATGTATACTTCTTAAAATTAGCATATAGATTCTCATTTCATAAGACATTAGGCACACACTTTAAATGCCATACATTATCATCTAGTCACTTGCTATATGTTAAAATGTTATCAAAGTGCACAACCACAAACTTACCTAAAAACGCACCCAAAATGTGGTTCATCAATCTTATAAAAGTACTAGGTGCATTAGTAAGTCCAAAAGGTATAATTAACTACTCATATAACACATACTTGATTTTAAAAGCAGTTTTCCACTCATCTCCCTCTTTCATGCGAATTTGATGATATCCACTTTTAAAATCAAATTTTGAAAACAATGTGGCACCATACAACTCATCAAGCATATTGTTTAACTTAGGAATGTGATGACGATACTTTACCGTTACATTGTTGATGGCATGACAATCGATGCACATTCTCCATGTTCCATCTTTCTCCAGTACCAAAAGTACTGGAATGGCACAATTACTCATGCTTGTTGGAGATAGACTCTAGAACCAATCGTGTCATACGGTTTAGGGATATCATCCTTATGTATATATAACTTTGTAAATTATTGTAAATTAGTTTATGATTAATAAAATGGCGTCTATATCATTTTGCATATACAGTTGCGTATATATATATATATATAAGTATTATATATAAAATGCAGAATAAGATCCAGTGATGTATTATGACGTCAAAACTCTATCTGCAAGGAGTTGTAGATATGAGTACAGAGTTTGATCTGAATACATCCGAATTAGTTCCTAGTTAAGGTATTGTCATATGGTAGTATGACATTACATAACTGGCATGTTTGATGTTGCCAAGGATTAGTATTTGATGCTAATAGTTGGGTGACGAGTCTCATGTCACAAGAGCATAAACATGAGTAATATGTTGGAGTACGTGTTACTGAACGTGACCAAACGTGACGAATCATATGGGTGATTATCCACTGTCAATGATACGTTATACAGCCATACTAGTGTACCACTGGTCCTCTGACCTAAGGTATCACGGCTGCTCTCTGCATTGAGGCACATCATTCACTTGTGTATATTACACCGGGCTAGCCACGCCTGGTGAAAGTTTGCTGGCAATGTGTTTAGGCGTAAGAGGATAGGTGATGACTAAGATGGAATTTGTTGGCTTAGATATTAGATCTTGAGATCCTAGGCAGGGATGTCATACATGGGAAATGAAATCTCTAGCCAGAGTAAGTGTTTCCGGAAAGGTGTTTTCAGATACATGATTCTTGTATATAATTCGAGACATTGTTCCTATGATTGAGTTAGGGGTTAACGATTCCATGACCCGCACTCGATCGGAAGTCAACAGCAGAGGGACTTTATTACATGTATGTACGACTATATGGATTCATTAGTGTCTAGGGGTTGTAGCATCTTGCTAGAGGTTGCACATGATCATTGGGAACTTTGGTTGCAAAAAGTTGTACCGAAGAGATACGAAGGAGTTTGTGTCTACCTATTTCCAGTTCACAGTAAACCCAAGGGGTCACACATATAGTCGGTTACTTGATGATGATGGCTGTTGCTACTATGCAATAATTGTTAACTAGTTAATGATATTCTACAGATATTGATCGGATAGCAATTTGATTTTTTATTGTAAAGAATATATTTTTCGGCTCTGACGCGCTAGCACGCGTATGCGCGAAAAATATTTCGGTTTAATTTTAGGATACCATAAATATGATTTGCGAATGTAATAATATTGATATATTATTATTATTATTATATTTTAATATGATTATAGTAATCATAAAATATAATTATTAATTATATTAATATAATTATAAA
>JAXCLQ010000008.1:6828530-6845722 GCA_035584115.1 Cedrela odorata
TTTTATAAAAAATAATAGCAAGTAAATTTTATTTTGTGAAATATTAATTAAGCTGTAAAATGAAAAATAAAGAAATTGGAATAAAAAAAAATTATATATATATATATATATATAAAATACGGGTACTGTAAATTTGGGGTGTGATAATTTAGGATTTGTGAATTTGGGGATTGTACATTGTAGCTCGAGAACTGTAGCGTAGTTACTGTAACATGTTTTTGGTGCTGAGGGTAAAATCGTCCAAATGGTCTGAAATTGGACCAATTCGTAAAACTGAATTAGGGTTGATCATATCTATAAACGGGGGGTTTAAAAAGGTTATTTTCAAATTTTTCTCGAAATAAATTCCTAAATGTTTTACTGTTTATTTTCTGATTGTGTCTAAGCTTTCTCAATTGGATTTTGGGTCGTGTATTGCTTTTTAAAGCCCATAGTTTTAAGGATTTGCTATTTCAATCCATGTTATAGTGGCCAATTTCATTTGAGGAGCTATTCTTTGGATTAAATACCATCATATATATTAGTTTGAACAATTATCGGAAAATAGCCAACAATAACATTTGTAAATATAAAATGATGTAGATAAAATATATTTATTTTAAATAGTTGAAATAAAATACAATTTTTATTGATAATGAAAATTATTTAATAAATAAGAAGATCTCCATATTTATAAGGGGGTAAACTTATTCCTTAAGTTAAATAAAACATGAAAAAAAAATCAAATATTATTAAAAAAATTTAAAACAAACTAAGTAGAATTTTAATTAAATTTAAAAAAATTCATATAATAATTTATTCCTATTTTGTTTATATGTAAATATATTATGCAACATCACACAAAAATATTATTCCATGAATGTGTAATGATAATGTAATTAAATAAAGTTATTGTGCGTGATAGCCAGAAATCTATTTGTAATAAATAATAAAAGGGAATTTATTGAGGTTTGGGTTTGTCATTTAGACAAGATCTCATTTAAATAGGATCTCTTGCTCCACAGCTAGCGTTATCTGTTTTATTGAAAGAAAAATTTGAAAATAATTTTATTTGATCTCTTATTTACAATTTTGATTAACTCTAATTCAATCTTACCAAACGGACCAATTTTACGTAATTTAGACATTTTTACTCTCATGATCAACTAAATTCTAAACCCTAAAATCCTAAACTCTAACTATAGTACCCATGTAGTCTTTTTATTTTTATTTTTTTATTTTTTAAAATTTACTATATTAAAATTTACATAAAATTTTAAATTACAGTTATATTTTTATAAATTATAATTAAAAATATTAATTTTTTTAGCATAATTTTTTTAAATTTTTTAATCTTCTAATGCAATTAATCTAATATGATTGAAAAAAAAATTTCAATAAAAAATATAAAAAAACTTTTTTTCTATTTTTTATATTAAAAATAAAAATTACATAAAATTGTAAATTTTAAAAAATAAAAAAATAATTTCATCACTTATTATTTATTATGTATATTTTAAAAAATAAAGAAATTTATTTATTTTTTTATCCTTGATGACTCATTACATGACTCATCTCATTACTTTACTCTACCTTATCTCTTAATCAATTTTATAACTTACACATTGCATTAGAGGCTTGATTTGCACTCTAACTCCATTACCTCCTTCAACATTAGAGGTTTCTCTTCCTCTATCACAAACTTTCATCTTGAAGCACAGTATGAGAGAGGCCTTAAACAGATTCAACCCTTCCATTTAAGACTTGATTTGCACTCTAACTCGATTGTCCCTTTCAACACTAGAGGCTTCTCTTCCTCTATCACAAGCTTTCATCTTGAAGCACAGTTTGAGAGAGACTCTAAACAGATCCAACCCTTTCATTTAAAGATGGAATGTTGTTCCATCCATGGTATCATAAAAAGATGGTTCTTTTGAGTAATTGGGTCAACAATGGTGTAGGCAAATCCATTAGGATGAAAAGTATAAAGAGTAATGAGGGAAACGAAATTTGTTCCAAGTAACAAATCTTCACCTGTTTGGTCAAAATTAAATAAACTATACCTTTTTCCAAAATGTTAGACATCAAGTGGCCGGGTACACCTTTGGTTGTAAAACTTATCTTTACTTGCTGCCGAGAAACTAACAATAGTTGGGATATGAAGAGATTTAGGTAAATACTTGCCATAGATAATGGAAGAAACTATTCTTGTATCTATTAAAGCAGTAAAAGTAATTTGTTGGTTGTCTAACACTTTAAGAATAACTTTGACATATGGCTTGAACACCAATCCAATTTGCATGGTAAGATCTATTGGAACCTTCTCAAGAACATTTATAATAGGTTCATTCTTGTCATTTGTTTTGTTAAAGATATGCCCTAGAACCAATTGTGTCATACGGTTCAGGGATATCATGCTTATGTACATATAACTCTGTAACAAATTGTAAACTTATTTACAATTAATAAAATGACTTTTATATCATTTTACATGTATAGTTGCTAATATATATTACATATATAAAATACAGAATGAGATCTTGTGATGTATTATGTCAAGACTCTGTCTACAAAGAGTTATAGATACGAGTGCAGATTTTTGATTTGAATATATTTAAATCAATTCCTGGTTGAGATGATGACATATGGGACTATAATATTGCATGACTGATATGTTTGATGCTGCCAAAGATTAGTATTTGATACTAATAGTTGAGTGACGAGTTTTATGTTACAAGGCATAAAAATGGGTAATACGTTAGAGAACGTGTTACTAAATATGACCAAACGTGACAACTCAGATGGGTGATTATCTATGGTCAATAATAAGTCACACAGTTGTATTAGTGTACCACTAGTCTTTTAATCTGAGGTGTTACGACTGCCCTTTGTACTGAAGCACATCGTTCACTTGTGTATATTGCACTAGGCCAACCATGCCTGGTGAAAGAAACTTGCTGGCAACGAGTTTAGATGTATGAGGACAAGTAATAGCCAAGATGGAATCTGTTGGTTCAGATGTTGAAGATTGAGGTCCTATGTGGAATTGTCATATGTGGGAATAAACTTTTTGGCTAAAGCATATATGTCCAAAAAGGTGTTTCGCAGATATATGAATCCTGTATATGATTGAGGTTTTAATCCTATGATTGAATTAGGGGTTTGACGATACCATGACCCCTACTCAATTGAGAGTTGACAACAAAGGGACTTTACTACATGCACGTATGACTATATGGATTCATTAGTGTCTAGGGTCATGATGTCTTGCTAGAGGCCGGTTATAATATTTGGAAACTTTGATTACAAAGAATTGTACCAAAGTGATACGAAGGAGTTCATGTCCACCCATGTCCAGTTCACAATAAACCCATGGAGACATTAGTTGGTTACTTGATGATAATGGCATTTGCTATTATACAATAATTATTAATTGGTTAATAATGTTATTCTGATACTTTGATAGGGTAGTAATTTGATTTTTTATTGTAAAGAATATATTTTCCGGCAAGGAGGAGCTAGTACTCGTAAGCGTGTGAAATGTTTCAATTAATTATGGGATAACATAAATATGATTTACGAATATCATATTAGTATATGATGATATAATACTTTAATATTGATTAAAGTAATAATATAATAATAATATCTTATATGTAATGATTATAATATTGTATTATATATATATGTATGTATATTATACTCACTTTCTCTCTCACACACATGCCCACCAATCATAGCAAGCCACATGTATTGCCTTTATTCAATTGATGAAATAAAAGGCAAGTGGGCAAGTGGGTGATTACAGCTGTGTAAAGGCAAGTCGATTATGCTTTGACAGCTGTGAAAGAAAAACACTTAAGTGTTGAGTGTTTAATGTAAGCATTGGATGTAATGCATATCTTCCCTTGCAAGATAGAGAACCGGGAGCTTCTTCTTCTCCATAATTCTCTTTGTATTTTTCAGTGAGTGCTATCCTTAGAAAAGGCTTAGTGAGTGTTTGGTTTTGAATTAAAAGTCGGTTTAGAGAAGAAGGAAGCTAGAGAGAGAAAGCTTGGTTTGGCTTGGTAAAGCTAAAATCGAAGCTTAAAGATCCCATAACAAAGTCGAAACCACCATCATCAACACCAACGTGTGGACACCCACGGAGGCAAGCGAAGAGGTTCATTTACTGTTCCAGTTGTAAAGGAAAGAAGTAGACTTATCAACTTTGCATTTATTTGAAAATGTTTTAAATACCAAAATATACATATGTACATATTCAGATTCGTTTGGGAGCTTTTCCACATGTCCGTATGACTGATCACAAGGGTTGCACTTCCGCTACGCACGTGCAACAAAGTATAGCTTTTGGTGGAATTGGATTTCACCTTCATGTTAACTCCTTAAGAGTGTCTGGTTGAAAATCAAGCTGTTCAATCATCTAAAAGAGCTTAGTTGGAATCTTCTTTTTTGATTTCCATTGTTTTGCAAAGTGACTTTTCTTTCCACAAATAAAACATCTTTCTAACTGTTTTGACAATTTTCTCTTTTTAACAAACCTATACTTTAAACCCTTATAGGGCTTCTAGGATTTTCTCTTGTATTTGTGAGAGTTAGTTCCAGACTTTTTGCAAGAACAAAAGTGTTGATTGTCATGGCATCCAAATTTCTGAGGCTGTGAGTATTGCAGTATTTTTGCAAAGAAGTTTTCTCTATTTGTTTCATATGCTTTTTCAAATCTTGATTCCTGCAATGGTTATGAATAAGCTCAATGGTTAACTGGTATAAACTTGCCAAGCTATTCTGTGATAAGTCTATAACACCATTTGCTTTGAGTTTTGCCTCAAGCATCTCAGCAAATAGTCTTAGCATCTTTGGGGCTCTCAATAGCTCTCTTGTAAACAATCATTAAGCTTTCTATAGTCAATAACTAGTCTCTTTTTTTCACGAACTTATTCTGAATGCTTGTTGACATAGAATGCTAGACTTGCCCATTGGGACTTTAAAGGTCTAATGAGTTTAAGATCTAGAAGTGTCTGGATCTCTTGTCCTCCAGTATTACTACCATGGTTAGAAGATGAATAGCTAAACCTACAAGAGCAAATGATGAAGTTAAACTAGCAAGCACCAGACCTTAAACTTCTGTAACAGCCTGATCCATTAGACTGAGATCAAGACTTTGCTGAGCTAGAATAACAATGGGATGAAGTTAACACACCATTGATGACTCACTACATGACTCATCATATTACTTTACCTTAAATGATGTGACATAAAGTTATAAATAGTAGAATAATAAGGTGTGTAGTGAGTTGTAAAGTATAGTATGAAATAAAGTAATGTAATAATGCAAGGTGTAAGTTGTAAAGTAGATTAAGAGATAAGGTAAAGTAAAGTAATGTGATAAGTCATGTAATGAGTCATCAAGGGTAATCATTATAGAGATTCCTTGTGCTTGTATAAAAGAAGTCTCTAGTGTTGAAGGGGGTAATCGAGTTAGAGTGTAAATCAAGTCTTAGTGTTATTCAGTTAAGTCTTTGTATAAATCAGTGTGCAATAAAAGTATTTTCATTCATTTGTATTTTATAATTGGTATTAGAGTCAACACTCTCAAAATGAGTTTTCCTTAGAGTATATCTCATTCTTGTGATAGAGTATGCTCTGTGGTTGCCATTAAGACAGATCTTACACATTATAAATATTGCAAGTATTTCTAAACAAAAGAGTGAGTTTTCAGTTCTAGTAATCTAAAGTTAAGTAGTATAAATTAAGAGAATTTTATTCTTGGATTGGTGTGACGCCCGTCTATTGATGTTAGGGAGGCGTGTTTTAAGGCTTATCACTAGAAAAGGAGAATTATTAAGATTTATATTCTTCCAAGTATTAAAATCATGTATAAGGCAATCTAGGACTATGGATAGCCAAGGGGTAGTAAACACTAAAACACAAACTTCTAATTTAGGAAACTTACCATCCAACTCTTCCTCTATCACAGACTTTCATCTTGAAGCATAGCTTGAAAAATACCTTAAACAAATCCAACCCTTCCATCTAAACCCTTTAAACCCATATAAGTTCTATGATATAAATACTTTTCTAGCTACTATTAAGTTTGTAGCTTTTTTTGGACAACCAAAACTAAAGTCTGTCTATAAGTCCTCTGAAATTCTTATACGGGCTATCTCTTCTAGTTCTAGAGAAACTTATTTTACTATAATCTTTGAGGGAGATGTCAAGAGATATACGAATGAAGGATACAAAAGAATTCATCTGGGTGCAATCAGAATAGGAACCTTTATTTCTTAGAGGAAAAAATGCCACTTGTTTCCTAGCTCTTTTGGATTCAAGATATCACTCTTTTCAAAAAGTCTTAATCTCTGCTATTGAGGTTGGCCTTAATAACGGTCATATGGTCATTTAAGTAAAACCAAACTTTACCCTTGACCTTGAAAAGCCCAACTTACCTAACACCATAAAGTTTATAATCTAGCTATATGGATTGGATATGAATTCAAACAAATTAACTTTGCTAATCTACTATACCATGACCTATAAAGTCCAAACCCATCTTTTCTTCATGAACACACAAATATTCATATTACCAGATTAGTTGGAGAAGGACGTGTAATTCAACCTCAAACTTTTAAGCAAGATGAATTGGTTTTTCCCCCAAAATGGATCAATGACTATGAGTAGAGTAATAAACAACTAGTGGTCTATAAAAACCCAAGAATTGAAATATTAGCAAGAGGAAGAATTTCAATCTCTTTTCCTAGGGAAACTATACCTATCTATCATTGTGAAAGGTGTCAGTTTGAAGGAATAAGACCTACAGATTATTCACATATGCCAAGGAGATCTCGATTAGTGAGACATTTGGGAACTATTAGTATGATTAAATTTCCTGAGTCTGAATTTGTAAAGGACACAACAAGAGAATATATTGTTGGCAAGTTTGTTATTCACAAAGTAAATCTAACAGAATTCAGCTCAATTAAACAAGCAATAAATTAGAGTAATACTAATGCTGTAGAACAAAATAAAATTTTGAAGCTCATCATGTCTTAACATAAATAGACTAAACAAAAGTTGGTTGAATTAAGAAACCAAATCAGGAAGATCAAAATAATGCAAAGGCTTACGACAAAGCAACTTTCAAATACTCAAAATGTCACTAAACCAATCATGATGATCAAGAGTACGAAAGTTGATGATAAAGCTTATAGATTGAGATTGTTATTAGAGCAAGAGGCTTATTACAAAAAACTAAGAAGTTTAAAACTTATAAGGAAGAAGGACAAGCCTAATAAACCAATAAATGTTTGGGAAGAAAGCTCTTTAGGAAATAATACAAAAAGATTTTAAAGAAGCTATGAGATGCTGCTTCAAGAGCTTTGGCCTAAAAAGGCTACTGGATGGAAAGACAATGATGGTTTTGATACTTCATCAAGATTTATTCAGACCTCTGAATCCTTAATCAATTCTCCGTTGCCAATATTAATGAAAAATCAGCTTCATATTCTAGTTGTTCCAACCTATGTTGATACAATTATGAGATTTCAATAAAGATATCCTTAGTTCATACCAATAATTAGAGAAACTTTTGAAAAACTGTAACTATTTCCTCATCAACCATAACAAACCAACTTGCAGAAGAAAGACAAGCATTGGAAGAAGCTTGTGAGCAAGATGAATGAATGTACAGGTCCAAATACCCAATGCTCGTACAACAAAAACTTTTTGGAATATTGATGGTCTTAAACCAGAAGAAAGACTAGTATATTTTGAAAATATGATAGCTTAGGCAGAATGAGAGTTGCAGATAACCTTACATTTGACCAGAGAAAGAGTTACGATGTTAATTTCAGGAATTCTTAGATCTTTGCAAAAGTGGTGGTCAAATACATTTACGTAACAGGAAAATGATTACATTTTGAATTATGATCAACTTTACAATAAACTAGTAAGGTTTATGGTTGCATATTTCTTTGGGACACAAGATTGTGAAAGTGAACTTGCTAAAGAACAGTTTCTTTAGAATAAGTGTTGTGATGTAAGGCAGATTGAAAGTTATTATTTAGAGCAAGAACTTCTTTATTTCAAATTCAATAAGCCAACAGTTATGATAATGATGATGTTTATTCTCAATATGCCAAGACCAATTGATGAGATGCTTGAGGCAAAACTCAAAGCAGATGGTGTTATAGACTTATCACAGATTAACTTGGCAAGTCTATACCAGTTAACCATTGAACTTATTCAGAACCATTACAGGAACCAAGATCTGAAAAAGCATATGAAATAGATAGAGAAAACTTCTTTGTAAAAATACTAAAATACTCAACCTTAAAAATTTAGATGCCATGATGATCAACACTTTTATTCTTGCAAAAAGTCCAGAACCAAGCCTTACAAATACAATAGAAAATTCTGGAAACCCTATAAGGGTTCAAAGTATAGATTTATCAAAAAGAGAAAATTGTCAAAATAGTTTAGAAGATGTTTCATTTGTGGAAAGAAAGGTCACTTTGCAAAACAATGCAAATAAAAAAAGAAGATTCCAACCGAGCTCTTTCAAATGATTGAACAGCCATAATTTGATGACAGCTTGTATGCCTCATCAGATGATCCCACTAATACAATATTGATGCTTGATTTTCAACCAGACACTTTTGAGGAGTCAACAAATGATGAGGATGAACCTATCATGAATGTTCTTGAGGAGGTTCTAATAGATCTTACCATGTAAATTGGATTGGTGTTCAAGCTATATGTCAAAGTTATTCTCAAAGTATCAGATAACCAACAAATTGCTTTTACTGCTTTGATAGATACATGAGCAGTTTCTTCCATTTCCCATGGCAAGTGTTTACCTAAATCTCTTCATATCTCTACTGTTGTTAGTTTCTCGGCAGCAAGTGAAGATAAGTTTTACAGCCAAAGGTGTACCTGACCACTTGATGTCTTGCCTTTTGGAAAAAAGGCATAGCTTCTTTACTTTTCACCAAACATGAGAAGATTAGTTACTTGGAATAGATTTCCTTTCTCTCATTGCCCCTTATCCTTATCATCCTGATGAATTTGCCTACACTATTGCTGACCCAATTACTCAAAAGGACCATCTTTTTATGATACTGTGGATAGAACAACACTCTATTTTTGAAGGGGTTGATAAAGGTAAAATTCAAACCTTACCAGTTCAAAAGTTTGAAGCCTAATACAAAGAACTATTGGAATGTTGTGCAGAAGTATGCAATAGATTTTAGTAAAGAGAAAAATACTTTGTTTCTCTTCCATATAAAGATCAATGGATCATGCCGCATTAGACAACATCACATCCGGGAATACCACATGATAAAGAACTATGCAGGCAAGAGATCCAAACACTTTTAGATCTTAAACTCATCAGACTTTCAAAATCCTAATAGGCCAACCCAACATTCTATGTCAACAAGCATTTAGAACAAATCCATGGAAAAAAAGAGACTAATTGTTGACTTCAAAAAGCTTAATAATTGCCTATAGGATATTAAGTATCTAATACCTAAAAGAACTTATCTGGTAAAGAAAATAACATCCACTAAGATCTACTTCAAGTTTGATATGAAGTCAAAATTTTGGCAGATAGGCATAAAAGATAAAGATAAGCACAAGACAACTTTTATTGTTCCGCATGGACATTATGAGTGGAATGTCATGCCTTTTAGATTAAAGAATGCTCCATCAGAATCCAACATAGAATAGATGAAGTCTATAGGCCTATATTAGAATTCTGCCTGATATATATTGATGATGCTTTAATATTTAGTACCAATGTAGAAAAATATGTTAAGCATCTAAAATAGTTTAAAGAGCTGACAAACAAGCATGGCTTGGCATTATCCGAAACAAAGATGAAAATTGAGCTTAAAGAAATTGATTTTTTAGAAGTTCACATTAAAAATGGTCATATTATTCCTCAGTCACATATTGTTGAAAAAATATCCCAATTTCCTGATGAGTTGCCAAGCAAGAAGCAGATTAAACAATTTTTATGAATCATCAGTTATACTACAGATTACATTCAGAATCTTATAAAGCTAACAAGATATTAAAGCACCTAAAGAAACAAGCTTTATCTTAGTCAGCAGAAGCGACAGAGGCAGTAAAGAAATTTAAGGAGAAATGTTCTTCTCTTCCTTCTTTAAAGATCCTAACATAGGACAACTCATACTTCTAATAGATATAAGTGATAAGTATTGGGGTGCGGTACTGATTGAAGATAAAGATAACTACAGAAGAATTTGTGGATATAAATCTGGCTAGTTCTCAGAAGCTTAGCAGCATTATCCATCATTTAAGAAAGAAGTTCTAGCTGTGATTAAAGGGATAAAAAGGTTCCAATTCTTTCTTTCTTTTTATTATTTGTAGTTAAAGCAGACTACAAATACCTTTAAGGTTTGTTAAAAAGGAAAGAAGAAGAAATTCTTAATCCTCTGTTAACAAGGTGGTTAAAATCCTTATCAAGGTTCAAATTTAACGTGTTTCATATTAAAAGAGCATCCAACACAGCAACAAATTTTCTCTCATGACCCATTTCAACCATTACCATGGCTTCAAGATTTAGATTTCTTCTTCTGAACAGATGGTTTAAGGAAGAAAGAGATTTCCATTAATATGATCTCACTAAGCTTTGTGCAGAACTCTTTTCAAAGTTTAGGCAACATGTGTTTGAGCTAGTTACGAATTTTAGAGACTATCTAGGTTATAATAATCCAGTGACTAATAGATTATGATAGAATTTAAGCAAAATTCAAGGATAATTGCTACAAGTTGTTCGAACTTTATCTTGACATAGATGTATAAGACAGTCTTTTGAGCTCATGTAACTTTCCATCAAGTCTCTGATGAAAAAATCAATTGGGAACATTATATAATATGCAAGGGAAATCCTACAGCCTTATTTTACATATTGGTTGTGGATTAATCTGTATCCTATAGTAATATTATTTGAACCTAATGTAATCCATCACAGTAAGAGATATGTTAAAAGAAGATGGTTTGATAAAAGGATTCCAAATAACCCACAGTACTATTGTCATCATACAACTAAAAGAAATATAGAGACTAGATGAAAATGACAATAGAAGAATACCCTTTGGTGATATCACATTTATAACTTAATCACATTTATGTCTTTTCGATGATGATCTAATGATATTCTTAAAGGTCAAGTTAAAATAATATGATCTTAATCTTGTTTGAGATTCAAGAAACAATATATATACTTTTTCAAATTAAATGTTTAACAAAATTGTGTGAAAGTGTCTTCAAAGATCAAACAAGATCGATGCATAGAGAAAACGGATCAATACTTGAAGAAAAGTATATCGATACATGCTTGTACAAGGAGTTGCAAAATATTTACAAAGGCAGTCAGATCGATACTTGAAGAAAAGCAGATCGATACAGGTCTGTCTAGAGAGTTGAAAAATATTTACAAGGCAGACCAAATTGATACCTGAAGTAAAGCGGATTAATACAACTAAATTCCAGAAAGTTGAAAATAATTTATGAAGTGAACCAGATCGTTACGCAAAGACAAATGAATCAATACTCGGGACTCAGATTGTACTATTTACATAAAGAGATCGATACATGTCTTAAAATTAAAACTCAATAGTAACTTTTGCAGTATAGCGAATATTAAATGCACCAAATCAAGCCATTGGACAAAAAGTTGCTCACAAAAAGGGATGATATAAATAGAAGAAACACAATGAAGCAAAGCACAGTTGACATTGCAAACAAAAATCAGAAGACATTCTTAAAGAATATTTTCAGACGTGAATAGTCAAACTCTCTCTCTATTGTAAAACTTTTAAATATATTGTGAGAGATTAATTCTTTGTGAGAGCTTACTGAAAATATCTACTCTAGTGTGAGAGTTAAAACTATTATTCATTTATAATATTGTATTGGGTATATCTTCACCCATATTAAAGAAGATTATTGTAGGTTTTTCCTTCCACCCGTGAAAAAGGAAGTGTAAGGTTTTTTTTCACCTCAAAAGGAGTGTGTTGGGTTTCACTTGACCCGTAAGAAACAAGGAGATAGTAGAATCTCGATGGTGGTGATCCGTATTTGAGAGAGTGGACATAGGCAAGCTTTGCCGAACCATTATAAATCGTATTTATATTTCTCACTCTACTACTGTTTTATTTATTACACTGCATTGCATACATTTTTAATTTCTAAAGTTTTTAAAAACCAATTTACTCCCCTTGACAACACCCTTCATTTATTTAGTGGATCATGAGCATATACAAGATGATGTCAATTCAATGTGGGAAGGATGTCTTAGAGTAAGGAAACCTTTATCATAAATCTATGACAAGCCAGCAAGCTATGACACTCATAGCCCATCATCTCCAAATGTGATATCTACGCCATATTTTTTTCACAAAGAATAGAGAAGATTTGGACAGATACATAGTGATGATGAATATGAGATGGAGATGAGAAGCCTCTACTATGATTGGTTACGACATGAAGGACAAGAAGATGAAATTACTTTACCAGTAACACCACCATGGATAGAAGACGAATGGTCAGATTTAATGAGTAAATGATGGAGTTAAACTGGCAAGCACCAGGCCTTGAAACCCTGCAACAGCTAACTCATTAGACCAAGATCTAGATTTTCCTAAAATAGAACAGTAATGACATAAAGTTAAGGCTAATCATTGGAATGATACCGATGATGATACAAACTGAAGCGAAAGTTATAGTGGACCTAGCGAAAGTATTGGTAAATGATGTGACATAAAGTTATAAACTATAAAATGATGAGGTATGTGGTGAGTTATAAAGTATGATGTGAAATAAAGTAATGTAATAATGCAAGGTGTGAGTTGTAAAGTAGATTCAGAGATAAGGTAAAGTAAAGTAATGTGATGAGTTGTAAAGTAGATTCAGAGATAAGGTAAAGTAAAGTAATGTGATGAGTCATGTAGTAAGTTATCAAGGTTAATCATTATAAAGATTCCCTTAGTGCCTATATAAGAGAAGCCTAGTGTTGAAGGGGGTAATTGAGTTAGAGTGCAAATCAAGTCTTAGTATTCTTAAGTTGAGTCATTGTATAAACTATTGTGCAATAAAAGTATTTTCCTTCCTTTGTATTTTAGAATTCTAAATAATCCAATAACTGACAGATTATGGAAGTTTATAGAAATGATAGAATTTAAGCAAAAATCCAAGGAGAATTGTTATAGGTTATTCGAACTGTATCCTGACATACATCAGATACATGAGACAGTCTTTCAAACTCATGTAACTTTCCACCATGTCTCTAATAAAGAAACCAATTGGGGACATTATATGGTATGCGAGCAAAATTCTATAGCTTATTACACATATTAGTTGTGGATTAATCTGTATCCTACAATAATATTATTTAAACCTCTACAATAGCCTGATCTATTAAACCAAGATCTAGACTTTGCTAAACTAGAACAATAATGGAAAGAAGTTAAGACTAATCGATGGAATGATATTATAACGATACAGACTGAAGCGGAAGCTATAGTGGACCCAGCGGAAGCATTGGTAAATGATATGACATAAAGTTATAAATAATAGAATAATGAGGTGTATAGTGAGTTGTAAAATATGTGTGAAATAAAGTACAAGTAATTTGTTGTTTATTTGATAATTTGAGAATAACTTTGACACATAGCCTGAACACCAATCCAGTTTGCATGGTAAGATCTATTGGAACTTCCTCAAAAAGATGGATTGTTGTTCCATCTATGGTATCATAAAAAGATAGTTATTTTGAGTAATTGGGTTAACAATGGCGTAGGCAAATCCATTAAGATAAAAAGTATAAAGAACAATGGGGGAAATGAAAACTATTTCAAGGAACAAATTTTCATTTGTTTGGTCCAAAAAAAAAATCTAAAACTTATATTAAAAAAAATTAAAAATTAAGCTGAAGTATCTTAAACACGAGCCCTGAGCGCATGGCCTACGCTCGAGCGCATAGTCTGAGGCCAAGTACTAAAATTTAATTTTATTTAATTTTTTTGGTCCTTTTCAATTTTTTGAATTTTTGAATTCTGTATTTAATAAAATTTATATAATAAATAATTTTTTTATTTTTTAAATGTACAAAATAAATAATAAATGATGAAATTGATTTTATTTACAATAAAATTTACTACAATAAAATTGTAAACTTAAAAAAAATAAAAAAAATTGTAATTTTAAAAAATTTAAAAACTTAAAATACAATAATTTTTAAATTTTTTTTAAAATTTCTTTATCAATATTCTCCCTAACTAATTTCTTTATTTTTTAAATATACATAATAAACAATTAGTTATGAAAATAATTTTATTTATAATAAAATTTACTACAATAAAATTGTAAAATTAAAAAAATCACCAAAAGTTGTAATTTTAAAAAATTAAAAAAATTAAAATTCACTAAAAGACAAGATTACTATAGCAGAAATACTTTACTCTATAATTGGTTATAGGGTAAAAATGTCTAAATTACATTAAATTTTGTCAAAATTGTAAATAGAGGTTAAATAAGGTCATTTTTACTTTTATTGGGTCATTTAAGAGAACGGATTGCAATGACAATTACATATTTAACCTCTACACATCTTAACGTAGTCACCATATTTGGCAATGACTCATTAATCCAGTTATTATCTTTTTAGATAAAGCTCCAATTTTACTTGTTAATAATCCAAACAGAATTTTATAAAATTCATACTTTATTACATATTTATCCACCAACGCAACCTTATAATCCCTAAAAACTCCTAGGACTAGGACAAAGATTGAATCATCAATCCAAATATCTAATTTTATCTCTCGACAATGGTAATTTGCGGCAAAGAGATCCTCGCCGACCGTCGATCTTGTTAAACAATCAACAAATGTAGTGACTCCCACAACATCAATTATCGTCATTGACTTGGTTTGATTCTTCTGATGGTGTTAAAAGTTGAGAGAGTTGATAAGCAAATTGGAGAAAGATGTAAAGTAATGTTGTCAACAATAATTGTTCAGTACTTTCTGATTTTCCCTGTTGTTTCTTGTTTTTCTTGCTTCCGAAAGATTAGGTTTTGAGTTTTTATGTTTCAAAGATTAGAGATTTTGTTTGCATTGCATAGCATAGCATAACATAGGTCCTTGTGAGAGAAATATAGATTAAATTTATTTTTAAAATTCTTAGCATTTGAAGTGAAAGAAGCTACACAGTCAATAATTACCCTTACTACGTATGTTAATTGATCCAAACGTAGAGAAAGATAACATCAGGCAGGGGTGGTAAGTATTTATTTAACAAAAGATGTTGTATAAATGATAAAAACTCAAACTCAGGGGAGGTAAGTGATAAATTCCTATGATAAAAATATATTTCGATTTTTTATTTTATAAATACACAAAATAAAATTATTCTCACACATTTCACTGTATTAGTATATGTACAAAAAAAAAAAAAAAAATTCTAACAGCACAACACTTTATCCTAATTATTTTTTTAAAATAAATTAATTTGATATAAAAAGAAATAATGAAAAATCTTAAATATACAAATAATAATTATTAGAAGTTTGATCCTCTAACTAATATGTTTTCAATGATATTATTTACCTAATATTTTCAAAATGATAAAAAATTTAAATTTAAATATAAAATATTTTTATCATTTATACAAAAATATACTGATTCATTTGTTAACCCTTAAACTTTGAAAAGTGAATATTTAATTCCAAAATGTATAAATTATGTCTAAACATTTGGCCTACAAAGTTTAATTTTTTAATGTTTTAGTCCCTGACATTGAAAGGTGAACGTTTAACCACATAATTTATAAATTATTTTTAAATAGTTAGCCTATAAACTTTACTTTTTTAACATTTTAGTTCCAAACTTTTCATTTCTAACCCCACCCTTAGATACTAAAAAATTTTTTGGTGGCCAAAACTTATCGACAGAACAAAATTTTTTTTTACAAGAAAGTGAGAACATAAAAATGAGAGATTTGCAAAATCTTTATCGATATATATATATATATATATATACACAACCTTTGTTCTTGCACATAGATTTTGAACTTTATAACATTTCTATTGAACTCTTCTCATTCAAATCCACCCTCCAATACAATTAATTACATCTGCAATTTGCATCCAATCCAGCGATTGCACATGAAGAACGCTAGCTTGAAACCGTAGACTAATATGAGATGGCAACTAGCTTTGCCTTGAATTACAGAAGCAGTAAACTTGGCAATCTCAAATCCTCCTATCGTAAATGAGGAAATTCTCGCAATTTGTTTCATCTCTATGAAAACCCGCATATCAAGGACCAAACGAAAACATCACAAATTCAAATGAGGAAATTCTTGCAATTTGCTAAAAATTTATTTAACTAATATATTATGACTTGCGAATGATAAAGTATAACAATGAGTTGAGGATACGTGCGAATAAGAGATAAAAACTAATCATCGATATAGCTTTTTAGGTAGAGTCGTCAAAACTAAACTGACCGAACAAATTTTTTTTACATGAAAGTGGGAATATAAAAATGAGAGTATTACAAAATCAAAGTAATTGATATATATATATATACATACATACATACATACACACACACACACACACCCCTTTGTTCTTGCGCATAAATTTTGAACAATTGATGGTGCAACGATTAAGATGCTTAGAATATGACATCTTGCAACATTTCAAGCAATGTTGAATGAATATATTTTACGTTCAATGGACCACAATTAAAGGTACAAATGAGCATGCAAGCAATTGAATGGTCTTTAACAATAGTTTTTTAGACGAGCATCGTCAACCTTTTAAGTTCTACTAGGACATGTTTACTTTACACCATTTCCTTTCATGGCTTCCTTTACTTATTCCATTTTGGAAATTTATGTCATTTGTTAGCTTAAATAGACTTTTTAAATTTAAGGGTCTTAGTATAGTGACTCCTCTTAGTCATAAAAAGCACTGATGCGATTTTATAGCACAATCCAATTAAATTGATGACGTGGATCTATGCCAATGTGTCTTACTTTGACTTCTTGATGTTCTCTCTGTCTCATGCAAAATAAAGTAGGGTAAAAGGTGCTAATGATTGTTTTGGCTTAAATCGTCGGATGATCAAGTTAGTTGCCGATATTTATATTTAGAGAGAGTTCACAAAAATTGAAATAAA
>JAXCLQ010000008.1:6845822-6857932 GCA_035584115.1 Cedrela odorata
AATCTCATACTTAATCAATCATGATTACATAATACACATACTTTATACATATGATCATTTACTTCAACAATTCAAATGTCCACTCAATGCTATATCATTTATTATACTTTCTGTACATAATTTTCATAAATAAAGACTTGGCCTTAATATTATAAAATTCACTCACAATACTATATCAGTATTACATAATTTTTAAATGTATACAATTTTTAAATTCTTTACACATATAAAAAAAAAATTATTATCTATATAACTAATTCTCAATCGTATAATTATCCTATTAATTACACATATAGCCAATATCTTCATCTATCCTTAACAAACTTTATACGTATCTCTTATTACTTCTACGTACTATTTTCTAAAAAATAAAAATTTTAAAATAAACAATGAGATATAATCTCAGTAAGTAAACCATGTAAGTTTGCACATGTCGATGCTGTACTGAATATAAATATTCAAATAGATCAATACATTTTCAAACTTTTTAATTATACAGAAACAAATCCATAGTACAATCATTTTCAGAATGACTCTGTTAGCTAGTGTTACCTGCATCCACGGTAATTCGGATTCAGAATGTGATCACGTATTCCGCTTAAAATAGATAATCTTTCCATTTTGAACATAACATAAATGTGCGTAACATGTTAAACAGAATTCTGATTAACTCACAAGTCTGAATTTGACACAAGACTCGGTCAAATCATAATAAATATTAACTAAAGACTAGATCCATAAAAATTATTTTCATTCATAAATATTCACACATTGACATCATTTTCAACAATTATTTTATGAATTTGATATCAGCATATAAAATATTCAAAATTCTCAATTTTCATATTATTTTCAAACACATGCTTAAATATCATATTATTTTAAAAGTAATAAAAATAAATGCACAATTTACTTACTACAAAGGAGGGTAACCACTCCCACTAACGATCCTCCCGCCTAACTTGATTCTTCTTCCGCATTTTCGTAGCTTAATACCACAAATATACAAATCATATCTTTCACTATTCAATTAATTAATATAAATGTTTTAAATGTGATATTCGCGGAATTAGTGTCTAAAATTTCTTAGTTTTACCTATATACTAAGTTTAACTAATTAAGGTCATTTACTTAATTTTTAACAATAAATTTTCATGACTAACTTATTTCAATTAACATTCTCGACTACCTTAAATTTATACATTTTCGCTTAAGAAAATAAATACGGTTTTGATCTAAAAAAAAAGTAACAAAATATTGTTCATACCGGATTACTGTAATAAAATACTATTTATGCAGGATTTACTGTAGCAAATATTGTTTATGTCAGATACTGTAGTTATAGTACTGTTCTTATTATGGGTATTGTGTAAACAGTTACTATTCATATTAAAGGTACTGTATAAACTGTTATTGTTCAGATTAAAAGTACTGTAGTATATTCAAAAATACTATAACACCTTTAAAATCACTGTTTACCAAAGAGAAAAATATTCTAATTTCTTCGGATCAACACTTAAATTAATGTCAAATCAACTCAATACTATATTTTCTACTTCAATTTAACACATCTAACATTTTCTATGCAAAATTAAGTAAAATTTTCTTGGGTAAATAGTAAATTTAATTTTAATTCATATTTAAAATAAAAATTCAAGTTTTTAACATGTTATAAGGTTTACCAATAACTAGAATTTAAAAGAAATTTACTTGAATTTGAAGTTAATCCGCCCAAAATTAAGAAAGGTGGAGAGGTGAGTTTGCTGGGTTTTGAGAA
Source organism: Cedrela odorata (assembly GCA_035584115.1). NCBI lineage: Eukaryota > Viridiplantae > Streptophyta > Magnoliopsida > Sapindales > Meliaceae > Cedrela > Cedrela odorata. The sequence continues at coordinate 6,847,600 of JAXCLQ010000008.1, forward strand.
GAGGAGAAGCCGAAGGTGGGCGGGGAGAAATGACCAAATTGATATATTTGATATGCCAACTTTCAATTGGATTCTATTCTTTTTAAATTTCTTAAAATAGTCTAAAACTTTAAAAAATTTTCATTTTAGTCATTTTTAAAAATTTTAAAATAACCTTTAATATTTTAGAATTTTTATAATTAAGTTCAAAATTAATCGAAGTACTATTCTCTTAATCCAAAATTCACTTGTAACCCAACTTTATGAAACTAATTTTGAGCTTAAACAAATAACACTATTTTAGGCCCAAAATTCAATCATTTACCCAAAAATTCTAAATTCTATGAAATTTTAATTAAACAAATAATATCAAATTATTCGATTAAATTTCTTAAATACTGCATGTGTTATAGTTACAAATTTTCAAAATTGCGGGCGTTACACTAAGTGTAGAATTTTTTGTTAGCTTCACCTTTTACAGATGATCAAGATTTGTGTAACGCCCCAAATTCAGTAAGCATTGCACGTGCAGAACTAGGGTGCACAATTTCATATACATGCACTAAATCTCACAATTACAATTATTCTACTAAAAGAATTTCATTATTAAACTAAAATCAAATTAAAAGAAATTCAAAAATAGCCTTCATAGTACAATTTTAAAAATGCGATAAATTTATTTCAAAAATACTTCATCATTTAAAATATACATAAATAGATACTCAAATACTATCCTCCAAGTCAAGTTATCACACTCACCACTCGAAACAACTTATTTTATAAAAATAAATGACGATAGGTAAGCCGTCAATTCGGTAAGTAATGTCATTCATAACATATGCATGAGTTTCCTCATTTACAAATGCATAAAAAGATTCGCAGGCCCTTAAATATCATTTTAAAATATAGTTTCAAACAATTTTTCAAACTGAATAGAAGTTTAATAATTTTAAATTCTAATAAGAGAACATATTAAAGTCATATTTCATAAAATGTAGATACCGAAGCATATAAAACATTCATTATAAAAAAATATACATATAAGTTGCTCATGTCACATAGTGTTACCTGTACCCCCGGTGATTTGGCTAATAACAGAATTAGATAGTGTACACAATCATAATAGAATACTAGCTGTTCTATACAATCAGATATATCGACCGTAGTCGATCAGAATCATAATCATAATACTATGGACGGATGAGCCAAAACATTTCATTTCAAATAGTTGTATAATAATTATTTAATAATATAGTGACTTGCATTGATTTACTTACAAAGCATTTAACACATTTTATAATTAAATATTGAAATTTATAAAATAATTCGTAAAACATTTTATAATAAAATTTATACAATAATTATTAAAAATCTTTTGTTTAAAAACTAACTTTCAAAATATTGAAGTTGTAAGAATTTGTAATAGAAATAAGATCTATCCATAAGTGTTGATCCCATCACAATCCATAAAGCTTCAAGAGCAAGTGTTGAACCCAATCCAACCTAGACATAATCTATCCCAAGTGTTGAACCTAATTTGGTCCACACAAAATCCACTACAAGTGTTGAACCTAACCTATTCTAAATAAAATCCATTTCAAGTGTTGAACCTAACCCAGTCCGCACATAATTGCCAATGTGATAACCTACCAACCTACTAATTTAAATAACCAACCTCAAATCAAGATAGGTATCAAGCTAGATTACCACCAAGAGTATATCATAGTGGAGAGGTTGATGATAAATACTTTAGGTAGTTAGATGATGAGGAAGAAAATTTAGATGGTGATGTTCATATTGATGAAAATATTGTTCAAGACATTGATAAAGATGAACAAATTGATTGTGTAAATGTAAGTGATAAAAGTGAAGAAAATCTGTCAATTTATAACATTGATGATAGAGAAGATACAACTGCTACCATCATTAGAATAACAATGAGAAAATAAGAAGGGTTGAAAAATGGCAAAGGCTATTGGTAGAAAAATATACAAAAAGTGGTCTTGGTGAGGAGATGAAGTTTGTAGTATGTTATGAATTTCGTACCATTGACGCATTTAAGGCTGAGAGCAAAGAGTATGTATTGTATGAAGGCTTTTAGCTTAAAAGAAAGAAGAATAAAAAAAGCATATTTATTGGTTTGTGCAAAGTTGTGAGCTATTCATGGAGAATTTGTGTAGCTTGATTTAAGGGTGGATTAAAATTCATGTTGAAATAGTTAAATGAATGTCACACTCATTTTGGAATGAACAAAAAGAGAGATGTAAAAGTGGAGTATATATCACAAAAAATTCAAGATTCTCTTACCTATAACCCCACCATAAGTGTTGTTGCCACGAAAAATGAACTAGTCCGCAAATATAAGGCCATGTGCGCAAAAGATAATTATATAAGGCAAAAACTAGGGTTTTACTTAGAACTACTGGGGACTTCGCACAGGAATATGCAAAATTGCCATTATATGCCAAAATATTGACTGCATGAAATCTCAGTCATTTGTAAAGCTTCAAACATGTCATATTGGGAATGAGATTCAATTCAAGAGATTCATTGTTAGTTTTAAAGTTTGATTTTATTTAGGGTGTAAAAGGTTTATAAATTTAGATGAGTGTCATCTTACGGTCCTCATAGAGTACTTTTATTTGTTATGTCATTGGATGCAAATAGTAAAGTGTTTCATATTGCTTTTCACATATATGAGAGTAAGAACCTTGAGACATAAAGTTAGTTTTTAGAAATGATAAGTGATTATTTGGGAATGTAGAAGTAGAAAATATATACATTCATGATTGATGGGCAAAAAAGAGTAATTGCAGTATTGGATAAGCATTGGCCTTATGCATATATCAGGCACTATGTTAAACATATTTATGCAAATTTTATGAGTCAATGGCTTGAAGCACTTTTGTGGGATTTATTAGCGGCTGAAGTAAGGTCAACAAGCAAAATTGAACTGTAAACATATAACCATTAACATGATTGGGTCATGGAAGGGTTGGTTGAATGACCATAGAGCCAAGTTAGTCTTGTCATTGTTGGAATTCATTAGAAGGAATGTAATGAAGAGGATGCATAAAAAGGCTTACTGAAGCAAAGAAATGGAAGACAAAGTTACCTTTATATATCCACAAAAGAATTAAAGCAGTAGCAAAGGCAGGCAAACATGTTAGAATTGTTTGTGCTAGTGATAATGAGTATTAAGTCTTTGATAAAAGAAAAAAAAATATTTGAATGCGAGGCTTATCAAGTGAGTGGGTTGCCTAGCAAACATATGTTACCATGTATTGCATACTTAGGTCATGATACTATTGACTATGTAGATAAGAAGTTGGAAAAAAGAGCTTATTTACTACTTACTAGGATATGATTAAGCCTATTCCATATTAGAGTTCTTGGTCGAAAGTTGATGACCTTAACTTAAAAATATTTGAACTGAGAGTGAAGCTTGACATACCTAAACTAAAAAGGAGAAGAAAGGCAAGTGAAGGTTAGCATAAACAAATTACTTCCAAATGTGGCTTATGCAAACAATGTAGGCACAATAGAAGATCATGCCCTACTGCTCCAAATAACAACATACATGGATCAAGAATTGTATGTTTTTAATTATGTTGAATGTAGGCAATGATAGGTTTAACAACTGTAAGTCCAGCTATTGGTACTGGTTCAGTTACTGGTATAGGTCTATCTAGTGCAGGACGATTTAAGGTATTTTTATTTAATTATGTTGAATGTATGTGTTTTAAAAATTATAATATATCAGTTTTTAAATTCTTACTAATTGAATAATGTTGCAAAAAGAGGGAACTATATGCCAAAAGAAGAAGAATATATGTGGTTTGCATTTAAATAAGTTGAATGTGGTATGCATATTTTAAGTTCTTGATAAAACATATTTTAAATTCTCAAAACATTGATGAGAAATATTTAATCTATTTGTGTAGACAAACATAGGAACAATGATGCAACAAGTTTTCATAGTATAACATCTCAATAAAAAAAAAATTAAATGAATAACTTATTTTGGAATATTTATTATTCATGCAGCAAAAATCATTCTTTGAATTCTGTGCACCAACATTAATCTTCTTCTTTTTATTCAATTAATTGTTTAACCTACAATCACAACAAAATTCTTAGGGGGTGAAAACCGGTATTCCTATAAAAATCTTCTGATACTTAAGTCAGAGTTTTTCTTTTGTAATGTGAGAGAGAAAAAAAAGGATGAAGAAAAATATATGCTCTAAACTCGAAATTTAGTTATCATGTATACTCTAAAGTTTATCATAATAATCATGCGCACCTGGTCATCATTGATTCCCTTTTTATTCGTGTAAGTCTCTTAAACTTGGTAGAATTCTATAAAATATAGAAATAATAATCTTAGTTATATTTAGATTCCAAGAATTATAGAATTTCCACTTTATAAGTATCGGTCTTCCGGAATTTGTGGAATCTTAAGCCATTTTTGTAGAATACTTCTACCAGACTAAGAATCTTTATTATAGAATGATAAGAAAGAATTTGGGAAAGAAACGAATCCTCCCTTTATACACAATTGTTGAAAGGTCTTAAAAATCTTTACTTGAGACTTCTTCATCCACATGAGGTGAGCTCAAACTATATTATATACTTGAAACCTTTGTCATGCTATACTTGAGACCTTTATGAGTGAGAGAAGTTTTGGAACTGATACCCATATCTGAGGTCTTTTATATGAGACTAATAAGTCTCGGCCCATACTATATCTAAGATCCTTATTATCCTCTGGTTAGTATTCCTTGAGCTTAAGCCAAGTTCAGATTCCTCAATCTTTTACAAGATTTCAACTTGGGCTCGATATTATGTACTTGGGAGCTTATGGCCTATTGAGCTTAACTTATACCTCAAACCTTCTCCCAGACCTTCTTTCAAACATCAAGTCCTCTAGTTTTAGTTAAAGAGTAACTGTTTGACAAAAATTAAAAGTTACAATTGAAAAATACTTGACCTGAACTGAACTCAGTTGAGAGCGTGAAACTTGTGACACTAAAAACTAGTCTTCTAATCTCTCCTTAGAGAGGGTATCTTCAAGCAAGAACCATACTAATCACTAATATACCTTAATTTCAAGGCATTAATGGATCTCAAGTATTATTAACCTGACTTGAGTTTGTTCATTGTAATCATCTAGGAACCATTGACCCTTTTTCGTCTTGATGCTACCCTTTAAGACTTATTTTGGGTTCTGGATATTATTACCCTTAGATGAAGAGCGAATCAAGTCGTCTGAGAACTATTTCGCCTTTACAAATGGTTTATTCGAGCAGTGGTTAATATTACCCTGAAATGATTGTGAAATAGACATCTAGGAACTAAATCACTTATGTTTGAGTTTTTGGATAATATTACCCCAAGATACATGAGAAGTAGACATTTGTGAATCATTTCACTCATATTCAAAACCTTGGATAATTTTATCTCAAGATATATGAGAAGTAGACATCTGGGAACCATTTCACTTATATTTGAGCCTTTCGATAATATTACCCTGAGATATTTAAAAAATAGACATTTGGGAACCAAGTCACCCATGTTCGGGCCTTTGCAAAATATTACCTCGAAATGTTTGAAAAATAGACATCTAGGCACTAAGTCACTCATGTTTAGGCTTTTGAATAATATTACCCTAAAATATTTGAAAAATAAACATCTAGGAACCAAGTCAACCGTGTTCGGACTTTTGGATAATATTACCTCGAGATGTTTGAAAAGTAGACATTTGGGAACCAAGTCACACATATTCAGGCTTTTAAATAATATTACCCAAAGATGTATGAGAAGTAGACATTTGGGAACCATTTAACTTTTATTTAGACTTTTGGATAATATTACCCCAAGATGTATGAGAAGTAGACACCTGCGAACTATTTTACCCTTATTTGAGTTTTTTGAATAATATTATCCCAAGATGTATAAGAAGTAAACATTTGGGAACCATTTTACTTATGTTCAGGCTTTTGGATAATATTATCTCAAGATGTATGAGAAGTAGACTTCTAAGAACTATTTTACCCTTATTTAGATTTTTGGATAATAGTAACCTTCAGATGTATGAGAAATAGACATGTAACATCCCCTTCCATACATAGTTCTAAATATAAAGTCATTCTCACATTTACTATATAATACTATTTTATTATTTCACAAGTCTTAAACATTTATAATTAACAAAAATTATTATACATACAAGTTTACATATATTACAACTCCTTGTTACTGAACTAACCTATTGATTATATATATTTAAAAATTTTATCTATGCCTAACCAACATCGCTCGTATCCTTGTTCACTTTTATATGCTATTCTCTAAAAAATAAAATTTTTACAATAAAGGGTGAGATACAATCTTAATAAGCAAATTATACAAGTTTTTATATATCTATGCAGTACAGAGTATAAATGTTTAACAAATCAATGCATTTTCAAACTTTTCCAATCACATAGAAATTTATTCATAATATAAACATGTTCAGAACGACTTAGTTAGTTAATGTCACCTGCACCTACGGTGACCCGGATTCAAAACGTAATTACGTGTCCGCATATAACGGATATTTTCATTTTCATATAATAGAAACGCGCACTGCACATTAAACAAAATTCTTACTAGCCTGCAAGTCTCGTATTTGACACGAGACTCGGCTAGGTCAGAATAGCATAACTAACGACTAAGCTATAAAAATGCATTTTTATTCATATATTTTACACATCGATAACATTTTAATATTTATTCATAAATGCAATATCGGCATTCAACATTAAAATTCACAATTTTTCAATAATCATCTCATAAAGACAATATTGGCGTACCAAAACGTTAACATTCACATTTTCATCATAACATCAAATATAGCATGATTTCAAAAAAATTAAAAATGCATGTACGATTTACTTACTTCTGTTTTGGCTTTCCCTAAGTATGTTCTTAGATTAATGTTGTGTACCTAAAATCAAATTAATATAATCTATTTCAATTATATATTTATACTCACAGCTACATTCCTACGACATCTTCATTTCCCAAATTTGACACTTCATCAATTCTTAAAATACATTTATCACCATATTCACTTTATTCTATTATTTCATATATACCTTTACATACATTTATATGCATATGTATATTACAGAATTTTCGAAAAATACTTTTGGCAGAAAATTTTCGAAACTAGTCAATATCGCCGTTTTTCGTAAATTCATTTTTCGATAACCTCGACATTATCAAGTTTCCAAACATTCTCAATTATTTCACACAAACTCAGTTTACTGGAAATTACGACTAATCCGAATTTTGCTAAGATTCAATTTTACTTCAATAACTCACCATTTCAAATCCACATATAACAATTTATTATTCCAATTCAACAATATGTATATATATATATATATATTATAGCAATTTTTTTCTATTCTTTTCTTCACCACCATTTCAAATCTTCATTGATTTAAGCTATTATAAACACATATTATACATTATTTATATTTAATTCTCCACCTACCGTTTAACATTAATATCATAATTTCTAATAAAATTCACCCAATTTTGTTAATTTACTGGGCATCCTAATTTCTTAGACACAAGTTAATATTAATAACATAAGTGCTACAAATATTATAAACATGACATACACATGTTAATAACAATTATAACAATCACCAATTCTACTCATTTAAAATACTATATACGCATTAACACAATATCCATTTTCAATTTTCAAACTACAATTTAACATTAATAATATAAATTTATCCATCTCTAATTTTCTACTACAATTTAATACTAATAATATGAATTTGTCTATCTTTAATTTCCTACTACAATTTAACACTAATAACATGAATTTGTCAATATCTAATTTGCTACTACACTTTAACACTAATAACATGGATTTGTCCATCTCTAATTTCTTACTATACTTTAGAACTAATAACATGAATTTGTCAATCTCTAATTTCCTACTACATTTTGGCATTAACAATTCACTAAGCATGCTATATTAAAATAATAAAATTCTAATTGAAGTAAACTTGAAAACTCACCAATAAATTTTTATTTTTCTTTCTTTTGCCTTCCTTTTCTTTTCTTTTTCTTCTTCTTTCTTTCTTTCCCCTTCTTTTCCTTCACCTCACGTTTTCACTCTTTCTCTCATTTCTTCTTTTTTTTTTCCTTCACTCTTTCTACCTTTCCCATAAACACTTCTTCATTTTCTAATTTTGATAGGTCAAAAAAACTAATATTTTAACTAATGAAACATATGAATTGCTTGGATTAATTCAATCAATCCAATGACGCTTCTTTTGCCACCCAATTTTCAATTAAACTTGGCTTATATTTATCCTCGTCCAAACTTTACAAAACATTCTTAAAATTGTGCCAAGTATATAGTTTAGATTTAAAGAAAATGGATGGTTGAGATTGTGTAGAGAATTTTAACAAAATTTAATGTTATTTATTTTAGTATGGGCTTGGGCTTAACCAATTAAATTGGGCCTAAAATATATATATAATAAATATATAGCCCACTTAGTTATATTCTTATCCAAAAACTAAAATTCTAAAAATAATCTTGTTGATGATAAAATTTTCATTTCTACCATTTATGACTACTACATCTTTCAAGTTTATAAAAATATCCTTATAAATTTACTTTATAACATTTCTTAAAATTCTAACACTTAATACTCTATAAAACATATTTAAAATCATGGTAATGGTAATAATCATTTAAATATGTATATTATATCCTACGCCATTTTTATGACAACTAAACATGCATAAACTCGGTTAATTTCTCTTACATTCATAATATTATGTCGTAAACATATCATGAATATAAATTCTAATGTACTTAGATAATATCAAGGTTATGAGTTCTACAAAAGGAATCGCTAGTGTTACAAGACATTTGGGAATTATTTCACCCTTTGGGCTTTTAAATAATGTTATCCTGAGATGTATGAGAAGTAGACATCTGGGAACCATTACACCTTTATTCGGGCTTTTGGATAATATTACCCCGAGATGTATGAGAAGTAGATATCTGAGAACCATTTCACTTTTATTTGAGTTTTTGGATAATATTACTCGAGATATATGATTCTCTTTCCTTTCTCCACGGTAGTATATCTCTTCCTGATGATATTTCGTCGGATATTGGTTTCGTAATCTTATGTGAGACACTTGGAATATTGCTTTCCACGACCTCTGCTTATATGGGCTTGAAACTCTTTTTTTTTTTTTTATCTCCCTAACTTCTTCTGTTAGCATTCGGATTTGCCTATCATTTTTTGCTTGTTTTTTTTTATTTATTTATTATCAACAATCACTTAATCAACTATGCAGTTTTTGTGACTCTTGAGTTAGAGGGATTTGATGCGCAGATGAAACCTCTTAATCATGGTTTGCACACTCTAAGGTGATAGTCAATTATCATCGTTTTGATTAACTGTCGTTATCTCCTCAAAGGGATTGTCATGAAAATTTTCTTTTGTTGTTTAGTTTCTTGTTGTATAAGTTCGTGTGGTCACCATGATTTTCTTTTTGCGGTTATTTCTGACTTTTTGTTCAGATCTCCACAGTCAACGCCATATGTTGATGCAACAAAAATCATTCTTTGGATTTAGTACACTAACACCAATCTTCTTCTTCTTGTTCTACTAATTGCTTAAACTGTGATCACAAAAAAAATTTTGGGAGTGGAATTAGATATTCGGGAAAAACTCTCCAATGCTTAAGTTAAGATTTTGTTTTTGTAACGTGAGAGAGAAAAGATAATGACAAAAGAAAATATGTGCTCTAAACTCGAAATTTGATTATCAAGTCTAGCTAAAGTACATCATAATAATCATGCGTATTTGGTCGTTTTAACTCATTATATATATATATATATATATAAGTCTCTTAAATTTGGTAGAATTCTATAAAATATAGAAATAATAATCTCAGTTGTATTTAAATTCCAAAAATCATGGAATTTCCATTTTATAAACATTGATTTTCGGAAATTTGTGAGATTTTGAGTTATTTTTGCAAAATATGTCTATCAGGCCATGAAATAAGTCCTTCTCGCTGAATACTTTTGCTAGGCTAAGAATTCTTCTAATGAAATGATCTGGAAGCCTTTATCGTTGAATACTTCTACCAGGCTAAGAATTATTATTATGAAATGATCCGGAAAGAATTTGAAAAAGAAATGAATCTTCTCTTAATACGTAATTATTGAGAGGTTTCGAAAGTATTTTTACTTGAGACTTCTTTATCCACCTAAAGTGAGTTCAGACTATGTTATATGCTTGAGATCTTTGTTGTG
>JAXCLQ010000008.1:6870340-6883459 GCA_035584115.1 Cedrela odorata
AAAAGTCCATGTTTTAAAGAAGCATATATAGAATATGGCATGACATTAATAGAAGCTCCTAAATCTATCATGGCCTTCTTAAATCTAGTGTTACCTATACTACAAGGGATAGTAAACATACTTGGATCTTTGCACTTTGTAGGGAGGTTTCTTTGAATAATTGTAAAAACATTCTCCCCTACTCTTACCATCCTTTAAGTTTTTGTTTCCTCTTAATTGTGCACAGTTCTTTCAGAAATTTAACATAACGAGGTGCTTGTTTAATAGCATCTAAAAGTGGAATATTTACCTCGCATTTACGAAAAGTCTCATATAAATCTTTATTTTGCTAATCTTTTCTAGATTTTGCTAAAGCTTGAGGAAAAAGATGTACTGGTTTATAGTAAGAAAGAGATGGAAACTTTCGCTTAGGTGCGCCATCATCATTAGGAATGTTCCTATCTGCAATGACATTTTTCTCATTTTCTTGTTTCTGTGATGTAGGGGCTACATTTACTAGAATCTCAACCTCTTTACCACTTCTCAAAATGATTGCACTTACATTTTCTCTTGGATTTATTACTATTTGAGAGGATAATTTCCCTGAACTTTGTGCCTCTAGTAGACTAATTGCAGTTGCTATCTAGCTCATCTGATTGTCCAAACTTTGAATACTCGTCTTGTCTCTTGTTGAAATTATTTTGTCTCCTGATGAAATTGCAAAGTATTGTGGCAAGAGATTTAACAATATCTTCTAAAGTCATGCCAGAATTAGAAGTTTAGTCCAGTTATTGTCTAGGGGGTATGACTGTTTATATTGCCGGTAACTTGGGCTGTTTTGAGTTGCGGGCTGATTTCCTTATGGATTCCCATAGCTAAGATTAGGGTGTTCTCTCCATCCTGGGTTATACGTGCTCAAATAGGGATCATACTTCCTTTGCGGTTGTCCAAGAAAACTATCCGCCACATTCACTTGCTCAATGGGCTCCTCTTGAAGAGTTAGGCACATATCGGTTGGATGCCCTACTATCGTACAAATTCTACAAGCCTTCGCTATTTGCATATTACCTACAGCCATTTGACGAACAAGAGAAGTTAGACTCGCAATTTGTTATTCAAGGGATGAAATATTTACCTCATTAACATGCTTTGATGGAGGATCAAGCTAAGTGCCAAATTGTTGAGAATTGGCCACGATATTTGCAATAAGTTTTTCACGGCCTTAGGAGTTTTATCCACCAAAGCTTCTCCACTAGCGGCATCAATCATGCTCTTATCAGTGGGTAAAAGACCCTTATAGAAATACTGGATAAGTAACTACTCACTAATTTGATGTGGGGGCAGTTTGCATATAATTTCTTGAAATGTTCCCAATATTCATGTAGGGACTTTCCATTGTGTTGCCTTACACTACAAATTTCTTTTCGAATGTTGGCCGCCTTTGAAGCTGGAGAATATTTCTCCAAAAACAACCTCTTCATCTCATTCCATGTTGTAATACTTCCGAAGTGTAGGTAATAGAGCTAATCCTTAGCCGATTCCTTTAAAGAAAACGGAAAGGCTCTTAATTTAATTTGCTCTTCAGTTACCCTGTGGGTTTTATACTCGTACATACCACATGAAGCTCCTTTAGATACTTATGAGAATCTTCACTTGCAAGGCCATGAAAAGTGGGCAAGAGATGTATTAGTCCAGATTTTAATTCAAAAGTAGTAATAACATTTAGAGTAGAAAACGTTATGCATAAGGGTTGTTAATTCCAATTAGGGGCGACAAGCTTTCTCAAAGTTCAATTTCCAGCCATGATTTCCTCCACTTCTAAATCAAAATCGCTAGCAAATAAGAAATTAAGAGCTAGATCGTTCTTTGTGAAATTTCTCCGAGCTTCCCCTCCTTAACTTGCGTAAAGTTCTCTTTATTTTTGGATCACACTACAAATTACCTTGACTCAAAGAACTAGTTGTAGTCATAAACAATCAAGGAAACTCTAATAAACTATAAAAAACAAATTAGGAAAAATCTAGAGTAATGAAAATAAATAAAAAATATTTTAAGCTAAAACACAAAACTAGAGGGTGGGGCTAGTAATCCAAAGGATTACTAGTCTTGCTCAGAATGTTGTTTCCCTTTAAAAAAAAAACTATATTATTAAGACCTATTTCTATCGTAATTCAAATTCTGCCGAAATTGTAACTATAAAAAATTAACGATTTTTTTTTTAAAAAAAAAAAATTCAAAAATGAAATAAGAATCACAAGAAGCCAAAAAAAAAAAAAATCAACAAGAATTACTCCCTGGCAACGGCACAAAAATTTGGTGTGCTGTTGTAGGCAACCAAAAATAAAACCTATACTACTAAAAATACATATAGTGGTGTGAGTAAGGAACATTCCCACGGAGAGTATTTAGCCTAATTTTATACTACGTAAATAAGAATGAGAGGGGAAGGGGGGTAGTTTGAGTATAACAAAAATAATTTTAAGAAAAACAATTAAGGAATAATCCAAATTGACTTATTAGAATTAATCACAAGAACAAACATTGGTCTAAGTCAACATCCACCATTGGAATTTTACAACTGATCATTGATGCAACTATATATCAATTCAAACTTTAAATATTCACCGTTTGAATTATTTTCCTATCTTTCCTTAGTCGTAGTTAATTAGAAAACAAACGATTTGATTAACCCTAACTACTAAACAACCCAAGACAAGCTCTAAAGGTTTAATCAAGTAACAGCCTTAAGAATTAGAGAGATCGATAAAGCTAAACAACACAAGCACAAGTAGTTGCATTTAATTTAGTCTAGCGTTCTTTTGAAGACCTATAATTTATGACGCATCAAATTATTAAATCTTAGTTGCTTTACAAATTATAAGGATCAATCAATTATGTAATTGATTTCTAACTTAGCAGTAGATTACAACGAATAATAAACTAGTAAGCCTCTTAGTAATTAAACAAGACAATCATGAAAATAAGCACAGAAGAACATCCAATACTCAAAACATAAATTAAATAATAAAAACAAATTAGATCTTACAGTGTTATTAATTCTGAGGCTTTCATTTCTTTTGATCAATTATAAAAGTTTAGCCACGCAAGACCATGATGAAACTTGAAGGAGAAATTAGAGACAAGAGAGGAGAGAGAGGCGTCTCTCAAGTCTACCATTTTTTCTCCCTTTTTACACGTTATTTATTTGCCTTCCAAGCTTGCAAAATCCCTAAAAATATTCTAAATATTATCCTAAAATAACAATATCCAAATATGACTAATTAAGAAATAAATTAAAGTCCTAATATAACTAGAAATATGATAATTTCAATTGAAATTTTCATGCACCAAAATTGGAAACTTTTGAAAATATACCGTATCAAATCTACTTTTTAGAATTGCAGGCTAAGGGACATCCCAGAACATCAATAGTACAAGTATAACAAAATTCAAACTCAATTTTGACCTTGATAGAAATCGTAGCTCTCAAAACTCAAAACATGAAAGTATTAGGTCTATTTCTTATCATTCCATATCATCTTGAATCATCTCAAGCGGAGCTTGGATGAAAGAGTTATGCTCATATTACAAAGTAATGTTGAAATTATCCAAAATCACCCAATTAACTTCATTTTACACTTAACGCCTCTAATTGCGTCTTAAATCAAAATAATAAGAATAATGAGTACGTTTAGGCACCAAATAAGTATAAAAGAGTAAACATTAAGAGAGAAAAATATGACATTTTGTATTCTCATCAAACACCAATCTTTTTCTCTTATTTGAATGTCATCCAACCTGAAACCACAACAAGAATGAAGGGGTTGAAAAGTCGGTAGTTTAGTGAAAACCCTCAAATGTTTAAGTTAGTGTTTTGCTTATTGATATTTAAGAGAGAAAAACAATGAGACAATGATTATTTTTTAGAGACAGGCTATCTGTGTTTTATAAGGTTGTTTTATAATGCGTACTTGGCTGTCATTGATCCCTTATTCATAGATGTTGTTTTATATTAAGTCTCTCAAATTTAGTAGAATTTCATGGAATCTGCAAATAATTATCCCAGTAGTATTTGAATTCCGAGAATCACGAAAATTCCATTTCATAAGCGTCGACTTTTCAAATTTTGTGGGATTTCGTGCTCTTCTTGTAGAATATGTCTACCAAGCCATGGATCTTTTTTATGGAATGAGCCCTATTTGCTGAGGGGTCTCGAAAATCCTAATTTGAGTCTTCTTAATTCACCTGAGATTAGCTCTTATTATAATGTATTTTTGAGACCTCCTTCAAGCTGCTCCCAAGGCCTTCATGAGTGGGAAAAGTTTTGGAATTAACATCCGAAGTTGAGGCTTTTAATATGATTTCAAGAAGTCTTAACCCTTACTATACTTGAGGTCCTTATTATCATTTAGATAATATCTCTTGGATCGAGCCGGGCCTCAAACTCTTCTTTTATTCTTCATAGGACTCTAATTTAAGTCCACAGCCTATTAGGCTTTACTTATGCCCTATATTGCATCCCTAACATCAGACTCCTTAGTTTTAGTAAACAAATATCTGTTTTGACAAAAACTAAAGACTGTGATATAAAAAGACGAGCTTGTATGTCCACTTTAAATGCTTAACTTGGAATTCGCCAACCTCCATCCACGCGATAGTCTTCAATTGGTTTCCAAAGATCACGTCATTTTAGGTCCCAAGAGATCTTTTTAGCCCTCATGATGGCCGCCCTTTTTCGCATTTATGAAGATTATTTTCTAATCTTTTATCTAACGTGGCATCACCTCATCCCTTGATCCATCCTTCTTATCAACGGCTGGGGTTTCTCTGTCTTCCTAAATACATTTTTTTATCACTCTTTCACTCCATTCATCTTCATTCTGTATTACAACTTCCTTCTCATTGCAAGCAGCTTTAATAGAAACGAAACTTCAAATTTTAAATAAAAACTCTATGCCTAAGTTCCTTTTCGTTTTCAATAAAAAACTGGTAAGTTTCTATTATTTCTTTTAACTCTTTATTTCTATCGAATTTTGGTATTTTTGGTTGATTGAGACAAATGCTGAGTAGTTTTCTAAGGCTAGAGACCTTAGGTAGATACTTCACGAGTTATTGATGACCCAGAGCAACTCTTGTTGTTTTATTTTTCTATCTTGTGAACGGAGATGGATTCTGTTTCAAGTGATAACGAGACTGCCTCTAGGAGAAACAACTCTAAAGAAAAGCTAGTCGTTGTTTTTGCTCCTACTCTTATCTTAGAGATAAGGAGACACATTACACCTTTCTAAAGGATTGGTTCCCTTTTTCTATTACAGAGTCAAACTTAGGAGTTTATACCCATTGCTATAACATTCTTGAGAGAATTTACCTTAGGATTCCTGAAGAGGATGAACTTCCTAACTACCTTTTGAGTCCTTCAGTATTACTTCCTACCAACTGAATCTTAATAGTTGGAGTATTTTTTCTAGTTTATTTCTTTTATAGAGTCAGATTTCGGATTCTACTCCATCAATTGAAGAAATTAAGTATATGTACCTTCTGAAAAGGAACCCAATAAAGAACCTTAAGTCGTACTATCTTCAAACCTGTCTTGGGAAGCGTAATCCTATAACAAACAACCCATCCTGCAATAAGGATTAAAAGAACAAGTGATTCTTTATTGGTGGTGACTGGAACCCCAACAACAACATCTAGATGCTCAGATTATTTGGGGATGCAATCACCTAGAGCGAGTTGCCTGAGTTTAATGCTCAAAATCTGAAGAAGGTTGAGATGACTAAGTTTTCGGCATTCAGCCAAAGATTTCTCCTTTCTGACGACAACCTGATTTCATTAAGACTTATGAAAATTTGTGTTTTCAAGGGCTAATTGCCTTCAGAGAAGGCCTAAACTGGTAAACTTCTTTTTCTTCTTCTTTCATGTGTTGAATTATGTTATCTGATTTTGGTGTCACCTTTTTTTGCAGAAGATATGGCCCTAAAGAAATCAGTGCTGAACCTTTTTGATGTGTTGAGGCAATAGGCCAAAGCAAGAAGGCTGAGAAGGCTTCTAAAACTATAATGACTAGGGTTGGGTCTTTTGCCCTTAAGGGTTCTGTTGGGACATCTGTTCTCTTTAATTTTGCTAGGCCTTCTAGTTTCAGCAAAATTCCAACTCCTAGTAGAGTAGTTATGATTCGAGGTAACCTGCCACCTCATTTTGCCCCTAAAATTGATAATGAGAGGGGTAAGAGAAAAGCTGTTTATATGGCAAAGGATAATGGGCAAAGACTGATGATGGATCAAGCCTACAGCCAAGCCCACAATTGGATGCTCGTGATCAAGTTGTTTGTGATCCTTTACATGTTTCTCAAGGCCCGATAACTAGATTTGGAGCTAAGAGATCAAAGAAGAACTGAATAAACTTGTTCAGAACATAATGGCGCAAGAGGCCCAATCCATTACTTCACTTGCACAGTTGAATTCAGTTGAAGATTATGGATGGTATAATTTCGTTCAAGCATTAAAGAAGAAGAGTCCAAGCCCTTGATATTTTAGGGGTATTTTGGTCATTTTTTATGAGCTTTTGGACATGAATTTTATTTGACTTGTAGTATTTTATGAGACCCTATTATGGGCAAAATTTCAAGCCTAAACTATATCATTAGGGTTCCTAGTTTTAGGAATGTGATGTATTTAAGGGTATTATAACTCTTGGCTAAAGGAGAGGCACGAAAATACATCTTTTTAATTGTGAGTTAAGCTTTTATTTTAAGTTCTTATATAAACTTAAGATTTAAAACTTATCAAGAGTGATCTTGTGGCGTTCTCTTTTGAAAAACTGTTAGTTGCTTAATAGCAAGCTTCAGGTCAACAATTATCTTTTAACCTTAGTTTGGTTATTTGATGTTTTGTCTACCTTTTTCGGGTTTTCAAAGCATTGTTCTTTAGAGGTTTGCATCAGAGTTGGTATAATAGCTTAGGTTCTAACTAGGTTTTATCCTTTTATCCTTTTTCTTCTTATTTTCAATCTTTAGTTTCATAATTTTAGTTATTTTCTCCCTTAGGTGACTTGCAGCTATTTCTTAGAGAGGGGAAGCCATTTCTTTTTCTTGTTTATTAGTTAAAAAAAATTTTAAAAATGAAATTCATTTTAAAAAAATCTAAAATCTAAAGGTGATTTACGGCTAAATTGTAGTGAAAGAGGTGATATTTAGTTGAAAATCATGTTAATTATAAAAAGAAGAGAAGTTGAATTTGAGTTTAGTGTCGTAAAGGAAACTAGTTGGGCTTTTTTGCTAGTTTATGCTGATTTGGGCTTGTTAAATATAATTTGGGACAATTTTTTCTAGGGATCAAATCTGAAGTTATGATAAATTTAGGTTAGGCTTAGCACTTAAGAACCTCTAACTTAGGTTTTAGGGCTTAGTTAGACACCTTTGGGTAATTTGGGCTAAAATTCCACTCATGGGGCTTAATTTCTTGTTACTTTCATATTTGTTTCTTTGTTGTCTGTGTTTGTCTTTTGTTTTATTTTCTTATTTTAATTCACTTTATTTGTCTATTTCACCTTGTTTCTAATTGCCTTTGTAATTTTAGTTCAGTTTTTGTTTGCTTTCTATTGTCAATTAGGGTTTCATTACTCTTTTAGCAATTATTTTTTGATTTCATGTTGCCAAAACTTCATTTACTTGTTTTTAGGGTATAGATTCATATTCTTTCTTTTTTAGTTTCGTTTCCATGTCAATTCCATTTCGTTTATAATCATTTTGATTAACTTGCGGTATTCATTGGATTGAAAGCACAAGGTTGCCACTTGAACTAGTTTATTTAAAGAACTATTAAAAGAAGCTTGAGTGGTAAAAGGCAAGAGTGTGTGAGCTCATCAAAAGCCTTATACTTTATATAAAAAAAACACGAATGACTAGAGTGACATTATTTCGAATGTACATACATGAGGGAGTGATTGTGAGGTCATTTAATTAATTAACATAACTTCTCACAGTTGATTTGAAATGGATAAAAATAAACAAGAATTTACCATAAAAGCAATGCAACAAAAAACGGAGAAATTCATGCTAATTTTGAAAAACTTGCAAGTAGACATTGTAAAAGTGAAGCAGGGTAAATCTAGGAGTGAACCTATCACACATAGGACTAGTAGGCGGGTTTTTGAGCCATCTTTGGGTTCTAATAGTGAGTTTGAAATAAAGGGGGAGTTTGATAGGAACACATTGGATAGTAGAGGTAAGAACGAGTACAAAGGAGATAAAATTGATGGGAAATATATGAAGAATCATTGGGATAGATATGGTAGGGATGGGGATAGTGTATATCGTAATCTGGGTAACATTAAGATGAAGATATCACCATTTCAAGGTAAGAATGACCTAGAGTGGTATATAAAGTGGGAGTAGAAGGTAGAATTTGTTTGGATTGTCATAGTTATTCGAAAGTGAAAAAGGTTAAGTTAGCTGCAATAGAGTTTACTAATTATGCCTTAATTTAGTGGGACCAATTACTGTTGAGTAAGAGGAGGAATAAGGAGTATCTGATAGACACTTGGAATGAGATGAAGACCATTAGGAGGAAGAGGTTTATACTTAGTCATTATTATAGGGACTTACATTATAGGTTACAGACTCTTACTCAGAGTAGTATGAGTGTCGAAGATTATTTTAAAAAGATGGAAACCGTTATGATTAAGGCAGATGTAGTTGAAGATAAGAAGGCTATTATGACTAGGTTCCTTAAGGGGCTTAATATAGATATGGCTAATGTTCTAGAGCTCCAACATTATGTAGAGATAGAGGACATGATCCATAAGGCTATAAAGGTAGAAATACAGCTTTAGCGAAAGGGAGTAGTTAAGTCTAGTACTAGGACGGGTTCAGGTTCCATATATTGGAAACCAAATTGGGCTTCTAAGGATAATAAATCAATTACTAAAACTAGAGACGATGATGTGAAGCAGAAGAGCCAAGAAGTGAGTCAATCAAAGGATAAGGGTAACGATGTAGATTAGACTAGAAAAAATAGGGACATTAAGTTCTTCAGTTGTCTAAGTAGGGGCCAAGTTGCTTTGTAGTATCTTAACAAGAGGGCTATGGTTTTAAAAGATTCAGGAGAAATAGAGACTGAAAGAGATGAGAGCAATCGTAATGTTGAGATACTGCATTAAAATATGCTTGTGATGTAAAGTATACCGTAGATGGCAAGGCTTTAGTGATTAGACGTACCCTGAACACTTAGGTTAAGGATGAAGAGAGCGAGCGTGTGTAAAAAGATAATATTTTTCATACTAAGTGTCACGTTCAAGATAAAATATGTAGCTTGTTTATAGATGACGTCGCTAATAATCTCCTTATTGATAAGTTGAGCCTGCACACTGTTAGACATCCTAGACCTTATAAGTTACAATGTTTGAATGATTGTGGTGAGGTTAAGGTTAATAGGCAGGTGATAGTGACACTTTCAATAAGAAAGTATAAGGATGAGGTGTTATATGACATAATACTTAAGCACGTAGGGTACTTGTTATTGGGTAGACCTTGGCAGTTTGATAGGCATGTCATTCATAATGGGTATAATAATAAGTACTCTTTTAAGAAAGATGGTAAGATATTACATTAGCACAAATGACACCTAAACAGGTTTATAATGAGTAACTTAGGATAAAACAGTCGCTTGAGGAGTTTATGTCTATTGAGACTGAGAATAGGGGTATTCTTAAGAGTGATAAAAAAATTCTAGAGCAAAGGGAAATTGGATAAGAAGTTAAGTGTGTATGCAAAGCATATGGAGGTTAAGGAAGCTTTTTATGGGAAGAGGTCTCTGATTATACTGGTGTACAAAGGAGCTTATTTGAGCACTGGCAATCTTAACCCTTCTATTCCTAATTATGTTATTTTCCTTTTGCAGGAGTTCGATGGTGTATTCCCTGAGGCAATGTTGAGTGAGTTGCCTCCGATTCGAGGGATTAAGCAACAGATCAACTTTGTGCCTGGAATAGCTATTTCTAACCGACTATCCTATAGAGCCAATCCCGAGGAGACGAAAAAGTTGTAGAGGTAAGTGAAAAAGTTGTTAGCCAAATATCTAATCAGAGAGAGCATGTCACCTTGTGCAGTTCTTGTGCTACTCATACCTAAACAATGATAGAATGTGGAAGATGTGCGTTGATTGTAAAGCCGTCAATAAAATTACAGTAAAGTATCGACACCCCATTCTTAGATTAGATGACATGTTGAACGAATTACATAATGCATGTTTGTTTACTAAGATTGATTTAAAGAGTTGATACCACCAAATTAGGATGAAAGTAATGGATGAATGTAAAAACTACATTTAAGACTAAGAATTGATTTCCCTTTAGTTTAATGAATGCTCATAGTAAGTTTATGTGGTTAATGAATCATATATTGTGTGCTTTTATAGGAAAATTTATGTTAGTTTACTTCAATAACATTTTGGCGTATAGTAAATCATTGGATGAGCATATGAGTCATTTGAAATCTGTTTTAGATGTGCTTAGGAAGGAGAAATTGTATGCCAACCTTAAGAAGTGTACCTTTTGCAATGATCAGGTTATTTTCTTGAGTTATATTATGAGTGCAGATGGTTTCAAAGTAGATGAGGAAAAGGTGAGAGCTATTAGAGAATGGCCAAAGCCTAAGTTTATTTCTGAAGTTAGAAGTTTTCATGGGTTGGCTAATTTTTATATGCGCTTTATGCAGGATTTTAGCACTAGAGCTACACCTATGACTACGGTAGTGAAAAAAGATGTAAGATTTAGATGGGGTAAGGAACAAGAAAAGACTTTTAATTTAATTAAAGAAAAATTCTGTTCTGCTCCATTATTATCTTTGCTTGATTTTACTAGTACTTTTGAGATCGAATGTGATGCTTCTAGGATTGATATAGGTGTTGTATTGATGTAAGAAAAATGCTCAATAGCATTCTTTAGTGAAAAGTTGAGCAGAATGCTATTGAACTATTCCACCTATGATAAGGAGCTATATGCCTTGGTGTGCTCTTTGAAGACATGGCAATATTACTTGTGAACAGAACAGTGACTCAAGCATGTTCTGTTTTCGTAAGCAGCGGATGATCGACATATGGAATCAATTTTCGAGCGTGCAACCACTGCAGGAGAGCCATAACCATCACATGGCCATGCAGAAATTGCTTCCCATCTGATCTGGACATGCACATATGCATGTTTTGGCTTTCAAAACAATTTTTAAACATTAAAGCAAAGATAAGATGTCTCACTTCTTAACTCTGCAATCTGGAATAGCAACAAGCTTGC
Organism: Cedrela odorata; assembly: GCA_035584115.1. Taxonomy (NCBI): domain Eukaryota; kingdom Viridiplantae; phylum Streptophyta; class Magnoliopsida; order Sapindales; family Meliaceae; genus Cedrela; species Cedrela odorata. The sequence continues at coordinate 6,881,609 of JAXCLQ010000008.1, forward strand.
TTCCTCAGGTGGTCCACATGTCGGAGTGATGATTCCAATTTTGGCTTATTTGGGATCTTCAAGTTTTGGTTTGAGCTTCAACAAGCTTACCAAACTTTCTCTCTTTAGATGCTTTCTTTTCTCTCTTCTGTTTTTGTTCTGGTTCACAACCAAGCACAACTAAGCTTGCTTCACTATGCAGCTTGCTCTCTTCTGTTTTGCTCTGGTTCACAACCAAGCATAACTGAGCTTGTTTCACTAAGCCGCTCACAGTTGAAGAAGAAGAAGAAGACTTACTCAATTTCACCAAAAACAGAGAAGAGAAGGTGTTTTCTATGTATACTGTGTTTTTCTTTTTAGGCTTAACACCCTTAAGCTTTATGTTTATCAAATCCAATTTATTGACAAACCTCCACCGACTCCACTTATGCAATTAACCGACTTGCATTCTACAAATTATCATATGAATTGAATGCAACACAATGAGTCATGGTTTATGTTGGTGAAACGCATTGATTACTCTTAATCAATTGCATGTATTATAATAATACACTTATACATATATATATACATTAATCAAATTAATACATATATATATATATTTATATTAATAAAGAGAGAGAATTAATTATATATATACATATATATTACTTTAATATATATATATATATATACAGTCATTAATAAGTATCTAATATATATATATATATATTATTACTTTAATAATATATATGTATATATATTAACAATTAATATTAAGATATTTATTATTATATTAATATAATTGATATTTATATTATATGATTACATTAATCATATAAAATATATATCCATATATCAATATCATAATACCCGTAAATCATATTTACGGTATCCCATAATTAAACTGAAACATTTCCCATGCATACGTGTATTAGCGCGTCAGAGCTAGGAAATATATTATTTATAATAAAGAATCAAATTGCTACTCGATCATTATCTGTATAATATCATTAACCAATTAATAATTATTGTATAGTAGCAATAGCCATCATCATCAAGTAACCGACTATGTGTGTGACCCTTTGGGTTTACTGTGAGCTAGACATGGGTGATCACGAACTTCTTCTTATCACTTTGGTACAACTCTTTGTAACCAAAGTTCCCAATGATTATGCATAACCTCTAGCAAGATGCTATAACCCCCAGATACTAATGAATCCATATAGTTGTACGTCCATATAGTAAAGTCCCTCTGCTGTCAACTCTCGATCGAGTTGAGGTCATAGAATCGTCAAATCCCTAACTCAATCATAGGAACAGGGTCTCAAATCATATATAGGAATCATATATCCAAAAACACCTTTATAGGAACACATACTTTGGCCAAATATTTCATTTTCCATATATGACATCCCCTCCTAGGATCTCAAGCTCTAATATCTGAGCCAGCAGATTCCAATTTGGTCATCACCTGTCATCATATACCAAGAGCACACTGTCAGTAAGCTTCTTTCACTAGGCATGGTTAGCCCGGTGTGATATACACAAGTGAATGATGTGCCTCAATGCAGAGGGCAGCTGTGACACCTTAGGTCAAAGGACCAACGGTATACTAGTATGACTGTGTGACATATCATTGACTGTGGATAATCACCCATATGATTCGTCATATTTGGTCACGTTCAGTAACACGTTCTCCAATGTATTACTCATGTTTTTGCTCTTGTGATATGAGACTCGTTACCCAATTATTAGCATCAAATACTAATCCTTAGTAACAACAGAACATGCCAGTCATGCAATGTCATACTTCTATATGACAATATCTCAACTAGGAACTGATTCGGAAGTATTTAAATCAAACTCTGTACTTATATCTATAACTCCTTG
>JAXCLQ010000008.1:6883559-6894826 GCA_035584115.1 Cedrela odorata
CATTTTAAATCTACTACATTTTCCAAACTTACAAAACTAGGCTTATACAGTGTTGAACGTAAATTACAGATGTTACACAGTCAAATAAAGTAGTGATCCTATCATGCCTCTATATAATTTTTTATTTATATTATTTCCTATTCATCCTTATCTAACGAAGTGGAAGTGTTCATAGGAGTTTAAATGGATTTGCCTTCTATCATGTTAAATTTTCTTAACAATTATGTGATATATTTCGATTGAGAGACATAAATTCTATCATTTATTTGTTTAATTTGAAGTCCTAGAAAGAAGTTTAGTTCTCTCATCATGCTCATTTAAAATTCACCTTTCATAAGATTTGAGAATTAAATACACAATGACTCATTTATGCTTCTAAAATTGATATCATCAACAAATATTTACACTAACAAAATATCATCATCTTTAGTTTTAATAAAAAGTGTAGTATCAATACTTCTCCTCACAAAGTTATATTTTAGCAAAAATTCATTAAGTCTTTCGTACAAAACTCTAGGTGCTTATTTTAAATCATAGAGTGCCTTAATGAGTTTATAAATATGATTTGGAGATTTATAGTTCTCAAAACCGAGAGATTGCTCTACATAGACTTCTTCATTTATAAATTCATTTAAAAATGCACTTTTGACATCCATTTGATAGAGTTTGAATCTTTATAACAAGCAAATACTAAGAGCACTTTAATAGCTTCTAATCTTGCTACAAGAGCATATGTTTCATCATAATTTATTCTTTCTTTTTGGCTATAACCTTATGCCACTAATCTATTCTTATTTCGAGAGATATTCTAATTTTCATCTAGTTTGTTTTTAAATACCCATTTGGTATCTATAGTTAAATAGTCATTTGGTTTAGGTATTAGGGTCCAAACTTTATTTCTTTGAAATTAATTTAATTCCTCTTGCATAACAATTATCCAATTTTCATCATTTAGGGCTTCTTCAACTTGTTTTTACTCGATTTGTGAGACAAATTATCACGTCCCAACCCTGGGGTCCATTTGTGACAATCGCTACAAACCCTCCTAATATATCCTCTAATGCTCAAAAACATATTAAGAGAGCCTGTAATGCTAACCTGTACATCTTACACTCTTGAAAATATTTTTAAAATATATTTTCCATCCATGGGAGTATTCTCAAAGAATTAATCCCCGTGATCAATTCATCCACAACATGTTTAGAAAATAAAATATTAATATAGAAAATTATTTATCATATGGGTTGAACAAAATAATAATTTCTTACATAACATTTAGTTATGATACAATACATATTTCCTTAAGAATCACAAATCCAAATAAAAACACATATCCAATGGACTCTGACTTATACAAATGAGTCAAGATAGAAAACTTACCAGAAGCTTCTCAAGCTGTCTAACGCCACCACTAGACCGGCTAAGACTAACATGCTTAACCTGAAAGCTGAAATTGTGAGGAGTAAGTATACAACTATACTCAGTGAGTAAATACATACATACCGATATACATACATGCACAGGCATTTACAAATATAGATATTAGGATTTATGTCATAATGTACTCAAAATACATATGTACATTTACATGTCATTTAAATTAATGATCACAAAATATTTCATTGGTCTACAACAGTTTTTAAAACAATCAATTAGGCTGGCCATACGTCCTTGACACGTTACCTTAGTCGAGACAAAATCCGTAACCATCAGTGGGCTTTTCATGCATAAACCATATGTAACAAAGATTTATTAAATAGAAAACCATTTCTCATTCTTTGTTAAAATCATTTATTTTTTTGTAAAGCATGCATTTATAAAACTAGCCCGCCTTACTGATGTTGACCCAAAGTAGTCGCTTAGTGACATGAGCAACTATCCTCATAATCCGTCAAATCCATGAGATCCCTATCAAGTCGCTAGGATTTTCTATAGGATCTCTAAAATAGCACATACGTGCACAGCTTATATCAACCCCACTACGACTTCACTCACCTATACGGCCTTTCAACAGGTCCGTCCCTAAGCTACTTCCCTGTATATACAATCAATAACATAGCCCACTGGCCAATAAATAATAACTTCCCTTACCAAGCTCATCACCAATATACATGCATCTATAAATCATTCCAAAAACAATGATTATACATAATATAAAACAAATCCTAGCCTCCTAGCCATTTCATTTATACAAATCATTTTCAACAATGATTTTAAATCATTTATATAATTTAGGCCTCCTCAGCCATTTCAGCATGTATACCAATCAAATTATTTACAATAGCAGACCAAATAATTAAAGTATCCCATTATTATAATAAAGCACATGTAACATTCATTTCAAGTATCATTTCAACATTTCAAAATACTTGTTTCACACTCACGTGTACGTATAAATATCACATGCATTTTATTTACATAATATGTATGTATAAATTTACTCACAACAAAGAGAGTGTAACCACTCCCATAACTAATCCTCACGCCCACTTGGCTCTTTTCTCGGGTTCTCTGAACCTGATACCACACATGCATATATATATATATATAATGAATTCCACGATTCCAATCAAGTTAATGTATATGCATTAAATGCAATGCTCGTGGAAAACATGACTTAATTCTCTTAGTTGACACATATCACACCACGAGGCTTACTATCCAATGTCATTTAACTGATTTCTAACAATGAAATCTCATGGCAATAACTATTTCTATTTTGCATTTCCGTCTAAAACAGATTACTCATTCCAAAACAATATCTAGCATGTATATAATTATCATATACTTTCAATTATCTTCAAATCAACACAAATCTCTATTTCCTATACGAAATCCAAATAAATCTCGCATGAACAGTGAAACCTAATATTTCAACTTGTTATCAAATCTTAAAATCAAGCCTAACATGAGTTAATACTTACCTTTAGCCTATAGGAGTTCGTAGGAACCTCTCATTGTTGTTTGAATGCAAAAGTCCCAATTTATCTTCGAACCCTAGTTTTCTTCTTTGTTGTTTTTTGGTTTAATATCAATACCAAAGTGATGAAGGAAGGATGGGTAATCACTTAGCAACTAAATTTGAAAGAATGTTAAGGGATTTGCCGAAATATATAAGGAAATCAGAGAGAAAAAGAAAAAGAGAGGTGCTTTAGAAAGAGAGAGGGAAATAAATGAATAAGGAACACTCTAGGGTTGAATCTAGCTCTCGGATATTTATAATAGTGGGCGAAAAGACCAATTTGCCCATCAAATTTCACCTAGATTAGTTTCATATATCAATACTTTTAGACTAGGTATCGATACTTTTAGATTAGGTATCGATACATTTGGGTTGGATATCAATCCATTCCTTAAGGATTTGATTCTGGAATTTCCATCGATCTCGAGTATCAATACATTTGCCTTTATGTATCGATTCCTTGTTTTCAATGAATCAATACCTTCATTGAAGGTATTAATCTAGTTCAACATGTAAATATTTTTCAACTCTTTATTTTGCCATGTATCGATACTTTTCTCTAAAATTATCGATCTGGTCGATCAAAAATTTCTTTCCAAGTCTTTAACTTGCAAGGTATCAATACCTTTCATCGAATGTATCGATCTCTTCATCAAATATCAACCTGTAATCTTAACGTATTGATCTATATTCTTCATGTATCAATACCTTGGCCTCAAGTATTGATATTTCCTATCCAATTATCCATTTTCTCACAAAAACTTAAAATAAAATAAAAAAATTTTCTGGAAGCTCCGCCCTCCAAACCCTCACAAAGGCGCTACCCCTTAACCCTGCTCCCTAACCGGCTAGCGAGATCGCCGAATATGTCAGCGTGGGACATTATATGAAAATCTCCTATTTGTAAATTTTCAACTTCTTGATTCATTTAGTTTGTATACATGAGTTAACTGTAGTCACCTAAGCCTCAATTATGTGTCAACTAACCATTACCATGCATGTGTGAAATGAATGTCATATAAATGACTACTTTATCCTTATGTTCAAAGAACAGGGTTTAACACATATGCTAGATTTTGAACTTCATTTAGATTTTCATCCATCTCTCTTGTTCTTCTTCTTGTTTTAATTCCTTGAGAGGGATCTCCTTTTATGAGTTCTTTTGGTTGACTAGAAATATATTTCTATGCTTTAGGAAGTTCTTTAGTGATTTGCTCTTCTTCTTCTACAATTTCACTTTTCATTTCAAGAGGTTTATCATTTAAGTTTAAATTCTCTAAGTTTTCAATGACTTCCAATTCTTTCTCCTTTTCTTTAGCAATTAACTTAGCCAAATCGGGATCAAATTCATCAAAGGTTATACGCACACTTTCTTCCACGACTTGAGTTCTCCTATTGAAAATTTTATAAGCTTTACTTTTTGAGGAGTAACCTAGAAATATTCCTAATTCAGATTTTAGCTCAAATTTTTCAAGATTGTCTTTGGTGTTAAGATATAACAATTGTATCCAAATACCCTGAAGTATTTAATCTTAGGTTTCTTTTGAAAGATTAGCTCATATAGAGTCATGTTCAATATTTTTCTAATTAGAACTCTATTAGTTATGTGACAAGCGATGTTAATAGCCTCAACCCAAAAGTATTCGGGTACGTTATATTCACTTAGCATTGTTTTACCCATTTCTTGAAATGTTCTATTCTTTCTCTTGGCAACTCCATTTTGTTTAGGATTTCTAGGTGCAAAAAGTTGTGAGAATATCCATTCTCATTGCAACGGTTTTTAAATTCTTTGTTTACAAATTCCTCGCCTTGATCACTTCTAATCTTTACAATTTTAAAGCCTATTTTATTTTCAACCAGTTTTGAGAATTTATTAAATGCTTCAAATGTATTGCTTTTATTATCCAAGAAGAATACCCATGTGAATCTTGAATAATCATCTACAATTATATATGCATAAAGTTTTCCTCCTAAGAATGCAACTCTATTTGGTCCAAAAAGATCTATAAGTAATAGTTCTAGAAGTCTCGTTGTGGAAACCAAGTTTTTAGATTTGAATGATGTCTTAACTTGTTTTCTTAGTTGATAAGGACTATATATTTTATCTTTTATCAATTTTAGACTAGAGAAATCTCCCAATAAACCTTGTTTAGCAAGTTTTCATAAAAGATCCATACTACAATGTCCCAGTCTTCTATGCCACATCCAAGAATCATCACAAAGAGCTTGCAAGCAAATGTCATTCATATCATTTAGTTTTTCTAGTTCTATGATATACACATCATTGTTCCTAGGTGCATAAATTAACTTATTTGCATACTCATCTGATACTTCACATCCATTCTTAAGAAGCACAATTTTATATCCATAATCACACAATTGACTAATGCTAAGCAAGTTATACTTAAGACCTTTCACATACAAAACATCTTTAATTGAAATTGAGTTGACGTCAATGTTACCAATACCTTTTACTTTGCCTCGACTATTGTCTCCAAATATTACATCTTTTCATTCTTCTTTCTTTAAATGGAGAAATAGCTTCTTGTTTCCCGTCATATGTCTTAAGCAACCGCTAACAAAGAACCACTTCTTTTTGTACTTGTTGTTCTTCACATGCGATACCTACAAAAGAGACAAGTTTATTTAGGTATCCAAGTAACTTTAGGTCCATAAGCATTAGTTCTACTGGTGTGCTGTTGTAGGCAATCAAAAATAAAACCTATACTCCTAAAAATATATGTAGTGGTGTGAGTAAGGATCGTTTCCACGGAGAGTATCTAGCCTAATTTTATGCTACATGAATAAGAATAGGGGGTTTTGAGTATAAAAAAAATAATTTTAAGAAAAACAACTAAGGAACAATTCAAATTGACGTATTAAAATTAATCACAAGAACAAACATTAGTCTAAGTCAACATCCACCATTGAAATTTTACAACTGATTATTGATACAACTATATATCAATTCACACTTTGAATATTCACCGTTGGAATTATTTTCCTATCTCTCATTTGTTGTAGTTAATTAAAAAACAAATAATCTAATTAACCCTAACTACTAAACAACCCAAAACAAGTGCTAAAGGTTTAATTTAGTAATAGTTTTAAGAATTAGAGAGATCGATGAAGCTAAATAACATAAGTACAAGTAGTTACATTTAATTTAGTCAAGCATTCTTCCTAAGACCTATAATTGCTGATACAGCAAATTATTAAATCTTAGTTACTTCGCAAATTAGAAGGATCAATCAATTACGAAATTGATTTCTAACCTAGCACTAGATTACAACGAAAAATAAACTAGTAAGCTTCCTAATAATTAAGCAAGACAATCATGAAAATAAGTACAGAAGAACATCCAATACTCAAAGTATAAATTGAATAATAAAAATTCCGAGGCTTCCATTTCTTTTGACCAATTATAAAATTTTGGCCGCACAAGGCCATGATGAAACTTGAAGAAGAAATTAGAGAAAAAAAATAAGAGAGAGAGGCGTCTATTAAGTCTCTAAAAATCCCTAAAAAATATTCTAAACATTATCCTAATCTAACTAATTAAGGAATAAATTAAAGTCCTAATATAACTAGAAAAGTGCTAATTTAATGAGGTAAATACTAAAATAAAATAAAGTCCTAATATAACTAGGAAGGTGGTGATTTCAACTGGAATTTTCGTGCACCAGATCTGAAAACTTTTGAAAATAAACCGCATCAAATTCGCGTTTTAGAATTGCAGGCTAAGGGACATTCCAGAACGTCAACAGTACAGATATAACAACTTTAAAATTGATTTCAACCTTGATACAGCCCTTATATCTCAAAACTTAAAACATGAAAGTTGTAGAGCTTTTTCTTGTCATTCCATATCATCTTGAATCATCTTAATTGGAGCTTAGATGAGAGAGTTATGCTCATATTACGAAGTGATGTTGAAATTGTCCAAAATCACCCAATTAACTTCATTTTACACTTAACACATCTAATTGCGTCCTAAATCCAAATAATAAGAATAATAAGTACATTTAGGCATCAATTAAGTATAAAAGACTAAACATTAAGAGAGAAATATATGATATTTTGTATTCTCATCAAATTCCCCTACACTTAACTTTTGTTCGTTCTCTGCAAAACTTAAATTCACCTTCCCAAAAACACCAAGGTTTCAACGCCATTAACAAAGAACAACCAAGCTCTTCAAAACTTATAACATATCATAAACAAACATTCTTAAACAACTTACAATTACTTAGTGAGCATTTCCAATAAAAAATGAAGTAAACTAAATACGTAGACCCTCACGGAAATGAACACTCAACTCTCATATGTTTGAAGGGTATCTGTTTTGCTCAAATTCATTCTAATAGAAATGATCTACCATGGCTTGCATATCTTCTCATTCTCTACCACTAGGATCACATGCATAACATGAATCGTAAGGACTTTTTAAGGGTTGTAATGGGATTTAGGATTAAGGTGGAAAATATTTGGGAATGTAGCTCAAAAGCCATCAAAACTAGTGAAGCAAAAATGAATCAACTCAAGCTCGAATATATAAGACATGTAAAACCAATCACTCCATTCAACAGCTTTTTCAATTTGGCTTTAATGCATTTAAACCATGTAAAAATCCTGCATTGAGAAAGATATTGTTTAAATGAACACTTTTCTTTTGCAGTAGGGAATAATCTTTCGCAATAGCTTCTACCTTTGTATATGTCACATATAAACATACCCCTTCCTTGAAATTTTAGGAGGAATTATGAACATAGACAATCTATAACATTAAAAACATTTTTTTTATCACTTTCTTTCTTCTTTTCTTTTTCTTCTTTTTTTTTCTTTTTTTTATATCAATAATGGGACTCACAAATTGAGAATGAAAACCTGTTTTGTGTCACCAATCATAGCCACACGACAAATCCAAACACCCTCACACTTATTTCTTGCAAACCTATACATATCATAATGATGAACAATACTCCACTATCTCTACGGCTTGGGTAAAGTCATGGTTTCTTAAAGAGGTTTAACAAAGGGAAAAATTAATTACAAGGTAGGCTATTCGGCTTATGTAGCTTATAACAAAGAGGGTCTTAATCATGTTCATGTATGCATGTGTCAATATAACCTCGAAGAGAATCAAGGCAAGTTTTAGAGAAACAAATCCATGAAAGAATATCTCACATGAAAGAAAATAATGAGACTAATAGGAATAGGTCAGTCTAAAGGCTCAAAATCTCACCAGCTTTTGTCTACTAAATTTAGTCACTAGCATTCTCAAGGAAAATAACTAGACTAATTAATTCTAAGTTAGAGGATTACTTATTCAATCATGTTACAAATTTTTCAAGCTTAATTTAATCTTGCTCATGACATACACAACCAAAAATAATTAAAAATCACAAAAAGCAAAACTTTTTTTTTTAATTTAAAAATTAAAACACAACCTAAATCCCCTCCCCCACACTTAAAACTTACATTATCCGTAATGTAGATGAAATGCAAAGAAAAAGTAAAAATAATCAAAATATAAATGCGAAAATAAAAGAAAATAAAAAATAAAAACAAACTCCCTTTGGGTTGCCACCCAAGCAACGCCTTTATTTATTGTCGTTGGCCCGACTCAATGGTTCCTTCTTCAATTAGTATAAATCAGATCCTTAAGGTCTAATTTCGCCACATCTTCTACTTGGAAACCTTCATAGAAAGGCTTAAGTCTATGGCCATTCACCTTAATCACTTTGGAAATTGCTAAACTTTGAATTTCAATTACACTAAGAGGAAAAATATTAGTTATAACAAAAGGTCTAATTCAACAAGAATGCAACTTACTTGAAAACAAATGAAGACGTGAATGGTATAGAAGGACTTTTTAACCAACTTTAAACTCCTTCCTAGAGATCATTTGGTCATGAAAAGCATTTGTCTTTTCCTTGTAAATCCTTGCACTCTCATAAGCATCATTGCGAATTTCCTCTAACTCTTGTAGCTGTAACTTATTGTGTTCTCCACTTTCATCCATCTTCATGTTGAAACTCTTAATAGCCCAATAAGCCTTATGCTTTAGTTTTTTTTCTTGAGTTGCACTAAGTTTATTTGAGATGATTACTAGTAACGTTCCTCCGTCTCCACGAAACACATACTTGAGGTAACTGAGGAAAGGTTTCAAATATGGAGTAGAGAACAACAAAATAGAGGGTAAAGGTCTCTCATTAGAAACTGGTAACGTAATATAAGAAATATTACTTGGCTGCTGTAACTTCGAAAAATTATTCAACGCTGGAACAGTTTCCTGCAAATCAGTGCTCAAGGCTATCTATTTATTCTCTCTCTCAAGATGCTTACTAATAGCAATTTTCAATCCATCTTTTCCATCAAGTTTAAAAATTTCCTATGCTAAAGAATCAATCGCATCAATAGAATAAATAGGATTATCATCACCAAGATATTTCATGGCATCTTAAATATTAAACTTAACATATTCACCTTCAAATTCCATTGTAAGTGTGCCACTATGAACATCTATTTTAGTCTTGGATGTTTTTAAGAATGGTCTTTCTAACAAAATAAGAGTGATTGGATCACCATTCTCTATATCAAGCACATAAAAATCAGCAAGGAAAACAAAATCATTAACTTGCACAAGAACATCCTTAACTACACCCTTAAGATAGGCATTAGATCTATTAGCCAATTGAATCACAACACCAATTTTATTCAAAGGTTCATGTTTTAAAGAAGCATATATAGAATATGGCATGACATTAATGAAAGCTCCTAAATCTATCATGACCTTCTCAAATCTAGTGTTACCTATAGTACAAGGGTTAGTAAACATACTTGTACTTTGCACTTTGTAGGGAGTTTTCTTTGAATAATTGCATAAACATTCTCCCCAACTCTCACCTTCTCACATCTTTTAAGTTTTTGTTTCCTCTTAATTGTGTATAGTTCTTTCAGGAATTTAGCATAACGAGGTACTTGTTTAATAACACCTCACGTTTACGAAAAGTCTCATATAAATCTTTATTTTGCTCATCTTTTCTAGATTCTGCTAAAGCCTGAGGAAAAAAAGGTACTAGTTTATAGTTAAAAAAAAAAGGTGGAAACTTACTCTTAGGTGGGTCATCGTCATTAGGAATGATGTCTTTCTCATTTTCTTACTTCTGCGATGCAGGGGCTACCTTTACTGGAATCTCAACCTCTTTACCACTTCTCAAAATGATTGCACCTACATTTTCTCTTGGATTTATTACTATTTGATAGGGTAATTTCCCCAAACTTTATGCCTCTAGTCGACTAATTACAGTTGCCATCTGGCTCATCTAATTGTCCAAACTTTGAATACTTACCCTCACCTCTTGTTGAAATTATTTTATCTCCTGTTGAAATTGCAAAATATTAGTGGTAAGAGATTTAACAATATCTTCTAAAGACATACCAGAATTAGAAGTTTGGCCCAGTTGTTATCCAAGGTGTATGGCTGCTTATATTGCTGGTAACTTAGGTTATTTTGAGTTATGGGCTGATTTCCTTGTAGATTCCTATAGCTAAGATTGGGATGCTTCCTCCATCCTAGGTTATACATGCTCGAATAGGGATCATACTTCCTTAGCGTTTGTCCAAGAAAACCACCTGCCACATTCACTTGCTCAAAGGGCTCTTCTTGAAAAGTTGGGCACATATTAGTTGGATTCCCTACTACCGTACAAATTCCACAGGCCTTCGCTATTTGCATATTACCTACAGCCATTTAACGAACAAGAGAAGTTAGACCCACAATTTATTGCTCAATGGAGGAAATATTTACCTCATTAACATGCTTTGATAAAAGATCAAGCCAAGTACCAAATTGTTGTGAATTAGCTGTCATATTTGCAATTAAGTTTCTTGCGGCCTTAGGAGTTTTATCCACCAAAGCTCCTCCACTAGTGGCATCAATCATGCTCCTATCAGTGGGTAAAAGACCCTCATAGAAATACTAGATAAGTAACTGCTCACTAATTTGATGATGGGGATAGCTTGCTCATAATTTCTTGAAATGTTCCCAATATTCGTGTAGGGACTCTCAATTATGCTACCTTACACCACAAATTTCTTTTCTAATATTGTTCGCCCTTGAAGCTGGAAAATATTTCTCTAAAAACAACCTTTTCATCTCATTCCATGTGGTAATACTCTCAGAGGGTAGATAATAAAGCCAATTCTTTACAGAAAATGGAAAGGCTCTTAATTTAATTTGCTCTTTAATCACCCTTGTAGGTTTCATACTCGTGCATACCACATGAAGCTCCTTTAAATG
>JAXCLQ010000008.1:6901950-6921654 GCA_035584115.1 Cedrela odorata
TTTCTACAGAGAGTATCTAGCCTAATTTTATGCTACATTAATAAGACATGGGGGGGGGGGGTGTTTAAATATAGCAAAAATAATTTTAAGAAAAATAATTAAGGAACAATTCAAACTGACTTATTAGAATTAATCACAAGAACAAACATTGATCTAAGTCAACATTCACTATCAAAATTTTACAACTGATCATTGAAGCAACTATATATCAATTTACACTTTAAATATTCATCGTTAGATTTAATTTTTTATCTCTCCTTAGTCGTAGTTAATTAGAAAATAAGCGATTTGATTAACTTTAAACAAGCGCTAAAGGTTTAATCTAGTAATAACTTTAAGAATTAGAGAGATTGATGAAGTTAAACAACACAAGTACAAATGGTTGCATTTAATTTAGTCGAGCGTTCTTTGTAGGATCTAAATATTTTTGACACAGCAAATTATTAAATCTTAGTTGCTTAATAAATTAGAAGGATTAATCAATTACAGAATTGATTTCTAACCTAGCGGTAGATTGCAACGAATAATAAACTAGTAGACCTCATAGTAATTAAATTAGACAATCATGAAAATAAGTACAAAAGAACATCCAATACTCAAAGCATAAATTAAACAATAAAAACAAATTAGATCTCATAATTTTATTGATTCCGAAGCTTCCATTTCTTTTGACCAATTATAAAAGTTTAGACGCACAAAACCATGATGAAACTTGAAGGAGAAATTAAAGAAAAGAGGGGACAAAGAGGCGTCTCTCAAGTCTACCATTTTTCTTCCCTTTTTACACGTTATTTATTTGCCTTCCAAGCCTACAAAATCCCTAAAAATATTTTAAATATTATCCTCAAATAACAATCTCCAAATATGACTAATTAAGGAATAAATTAAAGTCTTAATATAACTAGGAAAGTGCTGATTTAAAGAGGAAATTATTAAAATAAAATAAAGTCCTAATATAACTAGGAAGGTGCTGATTTCAACTGGAATTTTTGTGCACCAAATCTGAAAACTTTCGAAAATAAACTGCATTAAATCCACATTTTAAAATTGCAGGCTAAGTGACATTTCAGAATGTCAACAGTACAAGTGTAGCAACTTCAAACTTGATTTTGACCTTGATACAACTCTTATATCTCAAAACTTAAAACATGAAAGTTGTAGAGCTTTCTTATCGTTCCATATCATGTTGAATCATCTCAATCGAAGCTCGGATGAGAGAGTTATGCTTATATTACGAAGTAATGTTAAAACTGTCCAAAATCACCCAATTAACTTCGTTTTGCACTTAACACCTCCAATTGCGTCCTAAATCAAAGTAATAAGAATAATAAGTACATTTAGGCACCTATTAAGTATAAAAGACTAAACATTAAGAAAGAAAAATATGACATTTTGTATTCTCATCAAATTCCCCCACACTTAACTTTTGTTCGTCCTCGGGCAAAACTTAAATTCACTTTCCCAAAAACACCAAGGTTGCAATGCCATTAACAAAAAACAACCAAGCTCTTCAGAACTCATAACATATCATGAACAAACATTCTTAAATAACTTACAATTACTTAGTGAACATTTCCACTCAAAAATGTAGTAAACTAAATATGTAGAACCTCACGGAAATAAACACTCGACTCTCATGTGTTTAAAGGGTATTTATTTCGCTCAAATTCATTCTAATGGAAATGATCTACCATAGGCTTACATATCTTCTCATTCTCCACCACTGGGATCACATGCATAACACGAATCATAAGGACTTTTTAATGGTTGTAACAGAGTTTAGGATTAAGATGGAAAGTATTTGGGAATGTAGCTCAAAATCCATCGAAACTAGTGGAGCAAAAATGAATCAACTTAAGCTCGAATATATAAGACATATAAAACTAATCACTCCATTCAGCAGCGTTTTCAATTTGACTTTAAAACATTTAAACCATGTAAAACTCTTGCATTGAAAAAGAGATTGTTCAAAGGAACACTTTTCGTTTGCAGCAGGGAATAATCTTTTGCAATAACTTCCACCTTTGTATATATCACATATAAACATACCCTTTACTTGAAATTTTAGGTGGAATTATGAACATGGACAATCTATAACATTAAAAACATTTTTTTTTTCTATCACTTTCTTTCTTCTTTTATTTTTCTTTTTTTTTTGGAATTATGAACATGGACAATCTATAACATTAAAAACATTTTTTTTCTATCACTTTCTTTCTTCTTTTATTTTTCTTTTTTTCTTTTTTTTTTAAATATCAACAATGAGACTTATTTCTTGCAAACCCATACATATCACAATGATAAATAGTACTTCACTAGCTCTACGTCTTGGGTAAAGGCATCGTTTCTCAAAGGGGTTTAACAAAGGGAAAAATTAATTACAGGGTAGGCTATTCAGCTTATGTAGCTTATAACAAAGAGGGCTTTAATCATGTTCATGGATACATGTGTCAATATAACCTCGAAGAGAATCAAGGCAAGTTCTAGATAAACAAATTCATGAAAGAATATCCCACATGAAAGAAAATAGTGAGACTGATATGGATATATCAGTCTAAAGGCTCAAAATCTCATTAGCTTTTGTCTACTAAATTTATTCACTACCATTCTTAAGGAAAATAACTAGATTAATTAATTCTAAGTTAGAAGATTACTTATTCAATCATATTATGAATTTTTCAAGCTTAATTTGATCTTGCTCATTACATACACCACCAAAAATTGTTGAAAACCACAAACAATGAAACTTATTTTTTTAAAAAATTACAATATTAAAACAAAACCTAAATCCTCTCTGTTACACTTAAAACTTACATTGTCCCTAATGTAAGGTGAAATGCAAAGAAAAAGTAAAAATAATCACAATACAAATGCGAAAATAAAATAAAATAAAATAAAATTAAAAATTAAAAATTAAAACAAACTCTTATTGGGTTGCCTTCTAAGTAGTGCCTTTGTTTATTATCATTGGCTGACTCAGTGGTTCGTTTTTTCATTCAGTATAAATCGGATCCTCAAAGTCTAATTTTGCCACTTCTTCTACTTGGAAACCTTCGTAGAAAAGCTTAAGTCTATGGCCATTCACCTTGAACACTTTGGAAGTTGCTAAACTTTGAATTTTAACTACACTATGAGGAAAAACATTAGTTACAACAAAAAGTCCAATCCAACGAGAACACAACTTATCCGGAAATAAATGAAGCCGTGAATGGTATAAAAGGAATTTTTATCTAACTTTAAACTTTTTCCTATAAATCATTTTGTCATGAAAAGCCTTCATTTTTTCCTTGTAAAACCTTGCACTCTCATAGGTATCATTGCGAATTTCCTCTAACTCTTGTAGTTGTAACTTCCTGTGTTCTCCACTTTCATTCATCTTCATATTGAAACTCTTGATAGCCCAACAAGCCTTGTGCTTTAGGTTTTCTTCTTACGGTGTACTAAGTTTATTGGAGATGATTATTGGTAACGTTTATCCGTCTCCACGGACATATACTTGAGGTGACTGAGGAAAGGCTTTAAATCTAGAGTAAGAGACTGCAAAATAGAGGGTAAAGGTCTCTTGTTAGAAACTGGTAACGTAATATAAGAAATGTTACTTGGCTGTTGTAACTTTGGAAAATCATTCAATGCTACAATAGTTTCCTACAAATCAGTGCTCAAGGCTAACTCTTTATTTTCTCTCTCAAGATGCTTACTAATAACAATTTTCAATCCATCTTTTCCATCAAGTTCAAAAACTTCCTGTGCTAAAGAATTAATCACATCAATAGAACAAACATGATTATCCTCACCAGGATATTTCATAGCATCATATATATTAAACTTAACAATTTCACCATCAAATTCCATTGTAAATGTGCCACTATAAACATTTATTTTAGTCTTAGATATTTTTAAGAATAGTCTTCCTAAAAAAATAGGAGTGGTTTGATCACCATTCTTTATGTCACGCATATAGAAATTAGTAGGGAAAACCAAATCATTAACTTGCATAAAAACATCCTTAACTACACCCATGGGATAAACATTAGATCTATCAGCCAATTGAATCATAACACAGTTTTATTCAAAAGTCAATGTTTTAAAGAAGCATATATAGAATATGGCATGACATTAATAAAAGCTCCTAAATCTATCATAGCATTTTCAAATCTAATGTTACCTATAGTACAAAGGATAGTAAACATACCTAGATCTTTGCACTTTGTAGGGAGTTTTCTTTGAATAATTGTAAAAACATTTTCTTTGAATAATTGCAGAAACATTCTCCCCTACTCTCACCTTTTCACATCCTTTAAATTTTGTTTCTTCTTAATTGTACAAAGTTCTTTTATGAATTTAGCATAACGATGTACTTGTTTAATAACATTTAAAAGTGCAATATTTACCTCGCATCTACGAAAAGTCTCATATAAATCTTTATTTTGCTAATTTTTTCAGATTCTGCTAAAGCCTGAGGAAAATTAGGTACTAGTTTATAGTCAGAAAGAGGTGGAAAGTTATGCTTAGGAGCATCATCGTCATTGGGAACGATGTTTTTCTCATTTTCTTGCTTTTGTGATGCAAGGGTTACCTTTACCGGATTCTCAACCTCTTTAACACTTGTCAAAACGATTGCACTTACATTTTCTCTTGGATTTATTACTGTACTATTTGAGAGGGTAATTTCCATGAATTTTGTGCCTCTAGCTGACTAATTGTAGTTGCCATTTGACTCATCTGATTGTCCAAACTTTAAATACTTGCCTATGCCTCTTGTTGAAATTGTTTTGTCTCTTGTTGAAATTACAAAGTATTTATGGCAAGAGACTTAACAATAACTTCTAAAATTATACTAGAATTAGAAGTTTGGTCAGGTTATTGTCTAAAGGGACATGGCTGCTTATGTTGCTGGTAACTTGAGAGGTTTTAAGTCGCGAGTTGATTTCCTTGTACATTCCTATAGCTAAGATTGGGGTGCTCCCTCCATCTTGGGTTATACGTGCTCAAATAGGGATCATACTTCCTTTGCGGTTGTCCAAGAAAACCACTCGCCGCATTCACTTGCTTAATGGGCTCCTCTTGAAGAGTTGGTCACATATCTGTTGGATACCCTACTACCGTACAAATTCCACAGGCTTTCACTATTTGCATATTACCTACAGCCATTTGACGAATAAGAGAAGTTAGACTCGTAATTTATTGTTCAAAGAAGGAAATATTTACCTCATTAACATGCTTGGATGGAGGATCAAGCCAAGTGCCAAATTGTTGAGAATTGGCCGTTATATTTGCAATCAAGTTTCTCGCGGCTTCAGAAGTTTTATCCACCAAAGCTCCTCGAATAGCGGCATCAATCATGCCACTATTAGTGGGTAGTAGACCCTCATAGAAATACTAGATAAGTAACTGCTCACTAATTTGATAATGGGGGCAGCTTGCACATAATTTCTTAAAACGTTACCAATATTCGTGTAAGAACTCTCTGTTGTGCTGCCTTACACCATAAATTTATTTTCGAATGTTAGTCGCCCTTAAAGCTGGGGAATATTTTTCCAAAAAGAACCTCTTCATCTCATTCCATGTGGTAATACTCTTTGAGAGCAGGCAATAGAGCCAATCCTTAGCTGAATCCTTCAAAGAAAATGGAAAGGCTTTTAATTTAATTTATTCTTCAATACCCCTGTAGTTTTCATACTCGTGCATACCACGTGAAGCTCTTTTAGATGCTTGTGAGGATCTTCACCTGCAAGGCCATGAAAAGTGGGTAAGAGATGTGTTAAACCAAATTTTAATTCAAAAGTAGTGGTAACATCTAGAGTAGGGAACATTACGCATAAGGGTTATTGATTCAAATCAGAGGTGGCAAGCTCTTTCAAAGTTCGATTTCCAGCCATGACTTTCTCATCTTTTAAATCAGAATCGCTAGCAAATAGAGAATCAAGAGTTAGATCATTTTTTTTTTGGAATTTCTCCAAGCTTCCTTTTTTAACCTACATAAAGTTCTCTCTATTTCTGGATTACACTGCAAATCACTTTAATTCAAAGATCAAGTTATAGTCATAAACAATCAAGGAAACTCTAATAAATCATGAAAAATAAATTAGGAAAAATCTAGAGTAATGAAAATAAACAAAAAATGCTACACTAAAACACAAAATTGCTTAAAACCTCTATAAAATGGTAGAATTTGGCCTCGAGAGGATAGGGCTAGTAATCTTAAAGATTACTAGTCTTGCTCAGAATGTTGTTTCCCTTCAGAAACTATATTAACAAGACCTTGTTCTACAGAAATTCGAATTCTGCTGAAACCGTAACTATCGAAAACTAACGATTTTTTCTTAATTTCAAGAACGAATAAGAATCACAAGAAGCAATAAAAAATAAAACAAAATAAACTAGAATTAACCCCCACCCGACAACAGCCCTAAAATTTGATGTGCTGTCGTAGGCAACCAAAAATAAAACCTATATTCCTAAAAATACATGCAGAAGTGTGAGTAAGGATCATTCCCACGGAAAATATCTAGGGTAATTTTATGCTACATGAATAAGAATGAGGAGGTTTTGAGTATAACAAAAATAATTTTAAGAAAAACAACTAAGGAACAATTCAAATTGAGTTATTAGAATTAATCACAAGAACAAACATTGGCCTAAGTCAACATTCACCATTGGAATTTTACAACTAATCATTAATACAATTATATATCAATTAACACTTTGAATATTCACCGTTAGATTTATTTTCCTATCTCTCCTTAGTCATAGTTAATTAGAAAACAAGCAATCTGATTAACCCTAACTACTAAACAACTTAAGATAAGCGCTAAAGGTTTAATCTAGTAACAGCCTTAAGAATTAGAGAGATCGATAAAGTTAAACAACACAAATACAAATGGTTGCATTTAATTTAATCAAGTGTTCTTCTTAAGATCTAAATATTTCTGACGCAGCAAATTATTAAATCTTAGTTGTTTCACAAATTAGAATTCACAAATTAGAAGGATCAATCAATTACGGAATTGATTTCTAACCAAACAGTAGATTACAATGAATAATAAATTAGTAGGTCTCCTAGTAATTAATCAAGACAATCATAAAAATAAGCACAAAAGAACATTCAATACTCAAAGCATAAATTAAACAATAAAAACAAATTAAATCTCTTAGTTTTATTGATTTCGAGGCTTCCGTTTCCTTTGACCAATTATAAAAATTTAGCCGTATAAGGCTATAATGAAACTTGAAGGAGAAATTAAAGAAAAAAGGGGGATAGAGAGGCGTCTCTCAAGTCTACCATTTTTCCTCCCTTTTTACACGTTATTTATTTATATTCTAAGCCTACAAATTTCCTAAAAATATTCTAAATATTATCCTCAAATAATAATCTCAAAATATGACTAATTAAGGAATAAATTAAAGTCTTAATATAACTAAGAAAGTGATGATTTAATGAGGGAAATATTAAAATAAAATAAAGTCTTAATATAACTAGGAACGTGGTGATTTCAACTGGAATTTTTGTGCACCAGATTTGGAAACTTCTGAAAATAAACCGCATCAAATTTGCGTTTTAGAATTGCAGGCTAAGGGGCATTTCAGAACGTTAATAGTACAGGTGTAGCTACTTCAAACTCAATTTTGATCTTGATACAACCTTTATATCTCAAAACTCAAAACATAAAAGTTGTAAAGTTTCTTTCTTCTCGTTCCATATCATTTTGAATCATTTCAATCAAAGCTCAAATGACAGAGTTATGCTCATATTACAAAGTAATATAGAAATAATCCAAAATCATCCAATTAACTTCAATTTGCACTTAGTGCCTCTAATTGCTTCTTAAATCAAAATAATAAGAATAATGAGTACATTTAGACACCAATTAAGTATAAAAGACTAAATATTAAGAAAGACAAATATGACATTTTTTATTCTCATAATTACTAAACTATTAATATATAATACTATTCTTTGGCAGCATCAGACATACCAGTCATGCAATGTTATAGTTCTATCACCCAATTATTAAATCAAAGACTCTATACTCATATCTACAACTCTTTGTAGATAGAATTTTGATATCATAATACATCATAGGATCTCATTCTACATTAAATATATTTAGCAACTAATTATGTAAAATGATATGTGATGTCATTTTGTTAATCGTGTTAATCGTAAATAAATTTACAAATAATTACAGAAATATATATACATTAGGAATGATATCTCTGAACCATATGACACAATTAGTTCTATGACATATTTTCAATAAACTCCTACTTGCAGTAGATTTAATTACTATGGTATCCAATACCCATCTTCTAAAGGTGGTGATCTAGTTATTGTTATATCATCGACTTAGTTAGTGGGTCTGCCACGTTATCCAAAGATTAAGTTTTTTGCACGACCATGTGTTTATCTACTA
The DNA here is from genome assembly GCA_035584115.1 of Cedrela odorata. NCBI lineage: Eukaryota > Viridiplantae > Streptophyta > Magnoliopsida > Sapindales > Meliaceae > Cedrela > Cedrela odorata. Next base: position 6,910,365 of record JAXCLQ010000008.1, read on the forward strand.
TAAACTCTTTGATAAAGTGATATTTCATTTGAATATGTTTAGACTTTTGGTAAGACCTCGGTTCCTTAGCTTGATCTATAACTCCATTATTGTCACAGTACAAAGTTACTTGGTCAACTATGAAAGGAACCACTCTAAGCTTTGTCACAAACTAACAAATCCAGACAACTTTTTTCGCAACTTCAGAAGCAGTGACATACTTAGTTTCTGTAGTGAAGTCAGCTGTGGTAGTTTATTTGGAACTCTTCTAACAGACAGCACCTTCATTACATATGAAGACAAATGCAAAAATAAACTTTCTATCATCCACATCTGATTGGAAATCAGAATCAGTGTAACCCTTAAATTTTAACTTATCACCCCCATAGGTCAACACAAAATCTTTAGTTCTTCTCAAGTACTTAAGGATCATTTTGACTACAGTCCAATATTTTTCTGTATGATTTGCTTGATATTAACTCGTAATACTCACAACATACACTATATCAAATCTAATACATAGCATAGCGTACATAAGACTACCTATTGTCGAAGCATAAAGAATCTTCTGCATACGTTCGTGCTTAGCATCAGTTTTGGGTCCCATCTCTCGAAAAAGATGAACGCTATGACTACAAGGTAAGAAACGCTACTTAGAGTAATTCATACTGAACTTCTTCAGTACTTTATCTATGTACTACTCTGGAAAAGACCTATTATTCGTTTTGCTCTATCTTTATAGAGGCGAATACTTAAAATAAAGGTCACTTCTCCTAGATCTTTCATGAAGAAAATATTAGACAACTACAATTTAGTCTCAGATAACATGCCCATATCATTTCTTATAAGTAGTATGTCATCTACATACAATATAAGGAATGTAATGGCATTGTTATTCTTCTTTCTGTAGACACATGAGTCATCAATATTCTTAATAAAGCTAAACGATTTGACAATATCATTGAGTCGTATGTTTCAGCTTCTAAAAACTTGCTTTAATCCATAAATGGATTTTTGCAACTTGCAGACCTTATGACTATCATCAAAAGCAACAAACCCAATGAACTGTTGTATATATATAGACTTCCTAATGAAACCATTGAGGAAAACTGTCTTTACATCTATTTGTCATATCTTATAATCATAATAAGCCGCAATAATAAGTAATATTCGAATGAATTTTAGCATGGCTACTGGCAAAAAGGTTTCATCAAAATCAACATCTTATTTCTAATTATAACCCTTCACTACCAACCTAACTTTAAAAATCTCTCCTTTTTCATTTTTGCCAATTTTTCTTTTGTAAACCTATTTACAACCGATAAAAATAATTCCTTCTGGTGGATCAACAAGTGATCACACCTAATTAGCATACATGAATTTCATTTCAGATTTTATGGCTTTAAGCCATCTTCTAGAATATTGCTTCTTCACAAGTTCTAAGATCTTCCCTATTTATATCTTTTTAAATCATAAATGATTCAAAATCATTTTAAAAAAAGAAATAATATGTTCGAGTAGGGCGTGATATCTTAGTAGATATACGAAGAGTTCGGTCTACAAAAGACTAATGATAAGATCGAATTAGTTCATTTGTATCAATAGGCTTATCCATCTGAGGTTGATCATCATTAAGCTTTCCAAATTCCTATTAAAACTCAATCTTTCTACTTACACTACTATTCTCAATGAACTAATTCTCGAGGAATAATGCAAGTCTACTAATCAAAATCATTCGATTAGCATAAAAATATAAATAATATCATAAACTATCTTTAAGATATTTTATGAATCAACCTTTTTCAGGCTTAGCATCTAGCTTTCCAATTTTAAATATTTTAACATAAGCTGAACATCTTCAAGGTTTCATTTAATTGAAGGTTAGAAGCTATTCATACTATATCTCATACGGTATCTTAGGAACTTTTTTAGATGGAATCTTGTCCAAGATGTAAATTGCTGTATTTAAGGCATATCCCCAAAGATATGTGGGTAAGTCCGTGAAGCTCATCATGGATCGTACCATATCTAATAAAATACAATTTCTCCTTTCTAATACACTATTATGCTATATCATAGAAAGAGATGTAAGCTGAGAAAATATACTATTAGTTTTAAGAAATTCTAGAAATTCAGTATTTAAGTATTCAACTATATAATCAGATCGTAGAATCTTAATACTCTTTCCTATTTGTTTCTCTACTTCAGCTCTGAATTCTTTAAACTTTTCAAAATGTTCAAATTTGTATTTCAACAAATACATATAACTATACTGCAAATGATCATCGGTAAATGTTATAAAGTATGAGAAACCACCTTTGGCCATTTCACTAAATGGACTACATACATCTATATGTATCAATTGAAGAACTTTATCAACTCTTTTCCCTTGTCCAACAAAAGGGTGATATAATCATCTTTCCACACTAATGTCTTAATGACAAGACTATCATGTTACCTACACTAATACCATCTTATGATATTCACTGAAAACATTCAGTGTGCCTATTGTGGGACATCAATGCCCATTCGATATTACATATGTAGGGAACTATTTGGATAATCTAATTATCTTGGACAATTCATATGCATATTCTATCATTAGTATGTATAGATAAAAAAACAATATACACACATGAATTGAAATAATTTCTTTTATTGATAAATATGTACAGCACATATTATAACAGTAATTCAATACAATATGCTCAAAACCGACAACACGAATAGTTTTAGGGCATACAACACGAATGGTTTTAAGGCATATAATACTAACAGCTGTGAGATTTTTAATGGTTTTAAGTGACTTCATATTTTCATTATTCGAAAAATTTTAATACATGTTTTAAATTCTTCATATTAGAACTTGTGTCGTTTAAAACTTTTGACTGTTCAACTTAAAAGTCACTAACCCCTGTTTTGGGACGTGACATTACTACCGGCGACCTGACAAAAAATAACACAAAAGTTTGACTTTGGTAAAAAAAAAAAAATTGAAACTTCTTTGAATCAATTGAATTAATATGCCTACTTTTATTTTTAATGAAAATATTGTCATTATTTACATATGTAATCATTATGTATTGAACTCTAAATTGAATTCAAAAGAACCTTAAACACAATGCTTGGGGATTTTCTTAGCTCTGCCTTCTTTGGCATCTATCACTAGGGATGGCGAAAATTCCTATCGTACTTCTTGTTTTTATAATAAATAATCACTAGGGATGAAATAATCAAAGGGATGAGAATGTCACTTCCGAAATGGAGATAAGAATGACCATCCCTGACCCGTCCCGGCTCGTGACATCCCTATCTATCACAGAACTTTTAATGTATGTTCGTATGGAATAAGAATTTTTCATATATAAATTTGTTTTCTCCTACAAACATTATAAAGAAATTATTTTTCGTACAAAAAATAATTAAAAGATAAAATTTGTTCTACTCTTTATCTACCAAAAAAAAAAAAAATTAAATTATGATAACTTTGTTTTTTGATATTATAAAATTAATTTATTATAAAACATTATAATTTTTAAAACTTTTATAGGTTTGTTAATAAGAGATTTTGGTACACTAAAATTGAGATCCCAATACAAAATTCAAACCGGCCCAATCTGGCCCATAAATTATGAGTCCAACTACTAAGAATTGGCTTAAGACTAATGGGATGTTTTTGATTGGGTTGCATTAAAATAATTAATTTTAGCTTAAATTTTTAAATAATTAACTTTTAAAATAAATTGATAGAATTTGGTAAAAATAGATTATAAATTAAATAATTTTATTTACATGTTAGGTAAATAAAATTTAAAAGTGTGTTGTACATGTATAGTAATTAAAATGTGCATGCATATTATTTGGTAATTATAAATATTTATTTATGTAGATATATATTATTATTTCAAATATATGATTAATATTTAACTGCTTATTAGTATTTATTAATATTTTAAATATATATTTGGTATTAATTTTTGTTATTTTATTTAAGGAATAAAACAATGTATTAAAATTTATTTTATTAATTAAACAAACTAAAACTTAAATTAAATTTTAATAAATTAAAAATTAATTAATGACTATTTTAATTATTAGTATTATTTAAAAAGTAAATAAAATAAATAGACATTCAATTTTATCACTTTAGCAATTATTTTTCTTTCGCCTGTAACTTTTTTTATATATTCTATTTATAAAATAAAAAAAATTATTAATTTGTATCATAATTTATTTATTTATTTTGATATATCATTTTTTAATAATTAATTATTCTCATATTCTTGGTATTCCACATTACATAATCAAATTGTAAAATACACCATTTGAAAAAAATATATATTTTGTGCTACTTTTACAAATTAATAGCAAAAATTATTTTAAAATTATATTATTTGATAATTACATTTTTAAATGGCTTACCAAACATGATTAATGTGTTAGATCATTAAATAAATGATTATTTTTCAATGTAATGCAATCCTAAACATGATCTGTTCTGTTGTTCCTGATGAGTTTAATGGTTAATTAACTGACATATACAAAAGGAAGGTCAACTGAATTGGTTAGGAACTCCTCTAGTTTGCCTTAGTTTTCTTAAGCATAGCCCTTAAAAATTATTAACAGTAATTAACAAACAGGTACATATTTTTGTTATTGAAAATATTATTTATTACAGTGAATTTTTACTGTTATGCCGTTAAAACAGGATTAAGTAAATACCAGATTATCAACTGTGGTTACTTTCTATGTCAACAGCATCTAGTTCAACTAGAGGATAAGCAGCAGCCTCTGCAGGTTCTGGTTCTTGGTTATTCTGGTCGACATTGGTAATGAAGATAGGGGGAATGGATCTAAGACAGTGTTGAAACCAGTTGAAGAAGCGCTTAAATAGATTCCATAGCATTGAATACCAGGGTGACATGATCATGAGACAACAGTAGACCACCCAGAAGAGTGATGGAGCAAACATAATCGAGACAACTATTGATAGAGCCAAGAGAATCGAGAATTCTCCACCGCGCACCAAAACGGGACTGCTTGCACGGAGAGGGATTCTGATTGGTGTAAAGAGGAAGAGAAGTAATAGCATCACAAGAAGTATGAAGAATGGCAATGGCATGTTTAAAATTGGATATAAAAGAATAATCTGCATGGTAGCATATTCTTGGACCTCGTCGCCTTGAGATTTCAGTAAGAGAAGGAAGATGACCACATTTAGCAGTGGTGGAAATAAGAACCTCAGATCAACAAAGAAATCCATGCTTTTGTTTTAAACGACGAAGCTCTTGGTGTTTTTAAATGGTAATTGTCGGATAACAGGCATACAAAATATATATAAATAAGAAGCATGAAAAAATATATAAACATCCTGGTTAACATTTAACCACGACGGTCAATCCTCGCCCTTGATCTTAAAACAAAGGGGGATATTTTATTTGTGCTCAGCCAATAAACTTTTTATTTTTATTTTTTCGATCAAAACAATTTGAATCATCGTGTCGTGTTAATTAAAATCTAATTGAAACTCCAATCCTTTTGATAATATGTTTAAAATTTAAAATTCTAACAAATGATGTTACATAAAGTATTGTAATAATATAAGTGTACAGTGTAGAATAAGAGATAAGGATGATGTAATAATGTAAATGTTAGGTGTAAAGTAAAAGATAAGGATGATGAGTCATCCAGGAGTATGTGACATAAAGTATTGTAATAATATATGTGTGAGGTGTAAAGTAAGATAAGAGATAAGGATGAGTATAGTGAAATAATAGGTTATCATTCTAGAGTATTCATTGTGTGCCTATACAAGGAGACCTCTAGTATGAGAAAAGGTATTCACAGCTGAAGTCGAGTCGAGTATTAGAGCGACCGAGTTTTGTTAGCATTTGAGTGTTTATATAATATGGTGGATCACAATCCACTATTCTGTTTGTAATCCTTCTCTTGTTTAAGTAATACAATCTTTTGGCTTGTTTGTTTGTTAATGTTCAGAATTAGTATCAAAGCCAGTACTCCCAAAATGAGTGTTTCTTTTTAGAGTCTTTCCCATTCTCTATGGTAGAGTATGCTTTGTAGTTGGCCTTTGAGTCGGATCTTCCACACTAGAAATATTGCAAATATTTTTAGATAAAAAAGAGAGTCTTTCAGTTATAGAGATCTGTGAGTCAAGTAAAATATAAATTAGAGCTAATTTTGATCTTAGTAGGTATAGTGCTTGTTTGAAGCCAAAAAAACGTGTTTAAGGCTTGTCACCAAAAAAGAAGAATTTATCTTATTTATATTTTCTCTTATAAATTAATACCTGGTTAAGGTAGTCAAGGACAATAGATAACCTAGAGATCTCAAAACCTGAAAAACAAACTTCTAGTCTATAAAACTTACTAGCTCTTCTTCTATTACAAATTTTCACCTGAAAGCACAGATTGAGAGAGATACTAAACAGATTCAACTCTTTCATTTAGATTCTTTGAATCCGTATAAGTTCTATGATATAAATATGTTTTTGGCGTTTGTCAAATCTGTAGTTCCTCTCCGTCAACCAAAGTTAAAGTCTGTTTATAAATCTTCTGAAGTTCTTGTACATTCTATTTCTTCTTGTTCTAAAGAAACTTATCTTCCTATAGTTTCTGAGAGTGAAATCAAGAGATATAAGAATAAAGGTTATAAGGGAATTCATTTGGATGCAATTAGAATAAGAATCTAACCTTTATTTCTTCGAGGAAAAAATATTACTTGTTTCTTAGCTCTACTAAATACAAGGTGACACTCTTTTTAGAAAGCTTTATTCTTTGCTATAAAAGTTGATCTTAACAATAGTCATGTGGTCATTCAAGTAGAACCAAACGTTACCTAAACCTTGAAAAGCCTATTCTGCTAAACACCATAAAAATTATGATCCAATTGTATGAATTGGATATGAATCCAAATGAGTCAGCCTTGGCAGTCCATTATACCATGACTTACAAAGTCCAAACACATATTTTCTTTATGAGTCACAAATATTCTAATCACTAGACTAGTTAGAGAAGGTCGTTTGGTTCAACCTCAGACTTTCAAAAAATATGAATTGGTCGTTCTACCGAAATGGATCGTTGATTATAAGTAGAGTAATAAACCACTTGTGGTTCATGAGAATCCACAAAATGAAAGATTAGCAAGTGAAAGAACTTCAATCTCTTTTCCAAGAGAATTTACTTCTCTTTATCCATGTAAGAGATATCAGGTTGAAGGGAGAAAACTTGCAGATTGCTCACATATGCCTAAAAGGTCAAAATCAGTAAGGTATGTGGGAGCTATCAACATGATTAAGTTTATTGAACTTTAATTCATTAGAAATACGGTAGGGGAATATACTGTTGGCAAGTTTGTCATCCATAAGGCAAATCCAACAGAGTTCGGTCCAATTGAGCAAGCAATAAATTGGAGTAACATTAATACTGTTCAGCAGAATAAAGTGTTGTAACTCATCATGTTCCAGTATGAACATATCAAGCAAGAGTTGGATAGATTAAAAACCCAAACTAAGAAATACAAAAGAGGATATAAGCTTACAACAAAATAACTTTCTGAAACTCAAAATGTTTCCAGACCTATCATGTTAATTAAAAGTATAGGAGTTGATGATGAAGCTCATAGACTACAACAACAGAGAGACATACAGGCTTATTACAGAAAATAAAATAAACCAACACCTTTTTGGAAGAAGGACAAGCCTAAAAAGCGTACAAATGTTTGGGAAAAAAGCCCTTCAGGTAATAATACAAAAGGATATTGGAGAATCTATGAAATGTCACCACAAGAGCCTTAGCCCGTAAAGGCTATTGGATAGGGAGACAATAATTTTAACATTTCATCAGGATCTACTAAGACTTCTAAATTCTCGATCAATTCATCAGCGCCAATACTGATAGAAAACCAGCCTCACATTCTGATTACTCCAACATATGTAGATATGACTGAGAGATTTTGACATAGATTTCCTCAAACTAGACCAACAGTTGGAGAAACCTCTGGACAAATTGCAGTTATTTCTTCATCTGCCACAACAAACCAACCTGTAGAACAAAAACAAGAGCAGAGGCAGGAACAAGAGGAAGCTTTAGAATCAGAAGAATGGAATATTCAGGTGCAAGTACCCAATGCTCTTATAACCTTTTTGTAATATTGATGGTTTTAAACCAGAAGTAACAATTATATTTAGAAAAAAATGCTAGCTTGGGTAGAAGGAGAATTATAGTGAACTCCACACTTAACCAGACCCTAAATAAGTAACAAGGAGGTTAATTTTTGGATTTCTTAGATCTTTACATAAATGGTGATGCGATACATTTGCTGAGCAGGAAAATGATTATATTGTAAACCATGATCAACCTTAAAATAAACTCGTGAGGTTTATGGTTGCAAACTTTTTTGGCACACAAGATCGTGAAAATGAACTTGCTGAAAAGCAATTTCTCCAAAATAGATGTTGTGATGTAAGACAAATTGAAAGCTATTATATGAAGCAAGAATGTCTTTATTTTAAATTCAACAAACCAACTAATATGATAAAGTGAACATTTGTTCTCAATATGCCCAGACTAGTTGCTGAGGTGCTTGAGACAAAACTCAAAATAGATGGTGTTATAGAATTATCACAAGTTAGCATGGCAAGTCTCCATCAATTATCTACTGAGCTTATTCAGAATCATTACAGGAATCAAGATTTGAAAAAGTATATGAAGCAAATTGAGAAAACTTCTTTATAAAAATACTGTAATATCCAGTCTCAGAAATTTGGATGTCATAACAATCAACAAGTTTGCTCTTACAAAAAATCTAAATCCAAATATCAGAAATACAACAAAAAATCTTAGAAGCTTTACAAAGGTTCAAAATACAAATTTGTCAAAAGGAGAAAAGTGCCAAAACAATCTAAAAGATGTTTTATCTATAGAAAGAAAGATCATTTTGCTAATAGTATAAATCACGAAAGAAAATTCCAACAAAGCTTTTTTAAATGATTAATCAACCAGAATTTGATGATGATTGGTATTCTTGGTTCAATGATCCTACAAATGCCATGTTGACACTTGATTATCAGTAAGATATTTCTGAGGAATCAGAAGATGATGAAAATGAATCTATCATGACTGTTTCTGAGGAATCAGAAGATGATGAGAATGAATCTATCATGACTATTTCTGAGGAAATTCCAATTAATCTTACTATAAACATATGACTCATATTCAGACCATATGTCAAAATTATTCTCAAAGCATCGGATAACCAACAAATCACTCTTACTGCTTTAATTGACATACAAGCAGTTTCTTCTATTATCCTTGGCAAATGTCTACCCAAATCCCTCTATATCCCTATTGCTATCAATTTCTCAACAACAAGTGGAGATAAGTTTTATAGCCAAAAGTGCACTAAGCCACTTGATGTCTTACATTTTGGAAAAAGGCATAGTTTTTTTGCTTTTGACTAAACAAGTGAAGATCTGTTACTTGGAATCGATTTCTTTTCCCTCATTAACCCTTATACTTTTTATCATGATGGTTTTGCTTATACCATTATTAACCCAATTGCTCAAATAGACCATCTTTTCATGATATCATGGATTGAATAACAATCCATCTTTAGAAGGGGTGATAAAGGTAAAATTCAAACTTTGCCAAATCAAAAGTTTTAAGCCTAATACAAAGAGCTATTAGAATATTGTGTTAATATACCCAATAGATATTGGTCAAGAGAAAAATACTTTGTTTCTCTTCCATACAAAGATCAATGGATCATATCGCATCAGACAGCATTACATCCGAAAATGCCATATAATGAAGCATTGTACATAAAAGAGATTCAGACACTTATGGATCTTAAACTTATCAGATCCTCAAAGTCCTAATAGGCCAGCTCAGTATTCTATGTCAACAAGCATTCAGAACAAGTCCGTGGAAAGAAAAGACTTGTTATTGATTACAGAAAGCTTAAAGATTGCCTATAGGATATTAGGTATCCAATACCTAAAAAAACTCATCTACTGAAGTAGATAACATCTACAAAAATCTACTCCAAGTTCGATATGAAGTTAGGATTTTGGCAGATAGGAATAAAAGATGAAGATAGGCACAAGATAACTTTCATTGTTTATGAACATTATGAGTAGAATGTCATGCTATTGGGATTAAAGAATGCTTCATCAGAATTCTAACATAGAATGGATGAAGTTTATAAGCCCATATCAGAATTTTGCTTGGTATATATTAATGATACTTTAATCTTTAGTACTAATGTAGAAAATCATACTAATCATCTTTAACAGTTCAAAGAATTAACATATAAACATAGTTTAGCATTATCTGAAGCAAAAATGAAGATTAGAATTGAAGAAATTGATTTCTTGGGACTTCACATTAAATATAACCATATCATTCCTCAATCACATATTGTTGAGAAGATATCTCAATTTCTTAATGAGTTATTAAGCAGAAAATAGATACATCAATTTTTGGGAATCATCAATTATGCTGCAGACCATATCCAAAATTTTACAAAATTAACAAGTAAGATATCAAGACACTTAAAGAAGCAAGCTTTATCCTAGTCAACAGAAACGACAGAACCAGTAAATCAATTGAAGGAGATGTGTTCCTCTCTTTCTTCTTTAAAGATTCCTGACACATGACAGCTCATACTCCAAACAAATGTAAGTGATAATTATTAGGGTGCAATACTTATTGAAGATAAGGATGGTTATAGGAAAATTTGTAGATATAAATTTAGTCTGTTCTCAGAAGCTCAGTAGCATTACGTATTTTCAAAGAAAGAAGTTCTAGTTATGGTTAAAAGGATAAAGAAATTCTAGTTCTTTCTTTCTCTCAATTAATTTGTAATTGAAACAAACTACAAATATTTATAGGAATTGCTGAGAAGAAAAGAATGAGAAATTCATGATCCTCAGTTAGCAAGGTGGTCAGAATCCTTGTCAAGATTTAAATTTAGCATTGTGCACATTAAAGGAGAGTCCAACACAGTAGCAAATTTTCTTTCCAGGCCAATCTCAACCATTACTATGGCTTTGAGCTCTAGAGCACTTCCTGTGATCAAATGGTTCAAGGAAGAAAAAGATTCTTACAAATATAATCTCACAAAACTTTGTGCAGATCTACCTCATGAGCTTAGACAATAAGTGTTTGACCTAGCTATGAATTTTCGAACCTATTCAGGTTATAATAATCTAGTAACTGATAGACTTTAGAGACTTATGGCAATGATCGAATACAAGCAAAGAACTGAAGAAAATTGCTACAAGTTATTTGAA
>JAXCLQ010000008.1:6921754-6931967 GCA_035584115.1 Cedrela odorata
AAGTTCGTGTATCTTTCCACCATATCATAGATAAGGAAACCAATTAGGAACATTATGTGATATGTGTAGGAAACTCTATAGCTTATTACATATTCTGGTTATGGATTAATTTGTATCATGTAGCTATATTATTTGAACCTCATATCATTCATAACAGCAGAAGATGTGCTAGAAGGCGATGGTTTGATAGGCTCTTCGCTCCTCTGTATGAGAATATCCTTACTTTGAAATTACATGAAGAATTCCAAATAACTCATAGTACTATTGTCATAGTATAACTAAATGATATCTGGAGACTTGGCAAAGAAGGGAAAAGAATGATACATTTTGTTTAGCCAATAATTCATGAACACACTCAAGGTGATGTGAACTCAATGTGAGGAGGATGTTTAAAAGCAAGAAAGGCTTTATCAAAAGTCTATGAACAGCTAACAAGCTATGATACTCATAGTTCACTATCTCCAAATATAATATCTACTCCGGATCTTTATTACAAGGAACAAATAATATTTAGACAGATACATGGTAATGAGAAGTATAAAATAGAGATGAGAAGTCTTTACCATCAGTGGTTAAGAAAACAAAAACGAGAAGATGAGATCACTTCACCAGTTTCACCACCATGGATAGAAGATGAATGGCCAAACCTACAGGAGCAAATGGTAGAGATCAATTGGCCAATATCAAATGTGGAACTACTGCAACAGATTGATCCGGAAGATTAAAATCTAAATTTTGATGATCTAGAACAACAGTGGGATGAGATAAAAGCCAATAGATGAAACAATACTAATGAAGACATAGATTAAAGCGGAAAACATAGTGGATTCAGTAGAAGCAATGGTGAATGATGTGACATAAAGTATTATAATAATGTGAGTGTGAGGTGTAAAGTAAGGGATAAGGATTGATGTAATAATGTATGTACGAGGTGTAAAGTAAGAGATAAGATAATGATGAGTATAGTGAAATGATAAGTCATTATTCTAGAGCATCCCTTGTGTGCCTCTATAAGGAGACCTTTTGTATGAGGAAAGACATTCAAAGTTAGAGTCAAGTATTAGAGTGATCGAGTTTTGTTAGCATTTGAGTGTTTGTATGATGGATCACAGTCCACTGTTCTGTTTGTAATCTTTCTGTTGTTTAAGTAATACAATCTGACACAATTATTAAATAGTTAAAGAGTTGTTATTACTTTTATTTTAAATAATATTAAATATTCTTAAGATTATATTAAATATTATTTAAAATATAAAATTTATAAAATAAATCTATTAAATCATAAATGAGTTAACATATTATAATTATACAAATAATTAATTGTGTTATAAATATGTTATGATTATTGATCGTGTCTTTTTGTATCGTTATTTTAATAATTGTGTTATTTTATGTCAATCCGATCACAATTTTGTATCGCATTTGTTCATATATAGAAAGCATAAAAGTTAATCGTTGATTTGTGAAAAATGTTTTTGTGTGTGGATATTATAAGGTGCATGTAATATAACGAATATTTTATTTTCATTTTTAATAGGATGTAATAAGTAGATGGGTCTGAGGGAGAAAAAATTATGGATTTATATACTTTCGCACATACCCTCATCCAACAGAGCCAACAGAGCTTGTGATGCATTAATGTAACAACAGTTAGGATTAATCCATTGGTTAGTATCTGAAAAAATAATGAGATTGCTTATCATGTACCAATTCAGACACCCAAGGGATATGGAGCTTTCAAAACTTAAATTGCATACCTCTCTAGTAATAACCAATTCAGACGCTGATTTATCATCTAAAGCCACAAATTCATTCTATTTATAATTGTTAATCACATTGCACATCTGAGTATACATGTAATATTCTCAATCAACAGCACAGCACACTTCATTTTCATTGAGCACAAGCCTGAAAGAGTTAAAATTTTGTAAAGCCTACTCTCCCCAATCTGGTGATGAAGTTTCCAACCCGTAAAAACACAAAAATAACTCTGCTTGAAAATGATGAGATGTTATTATTGCTGCCCAGAAGTATTGATGTTAACTTGCACTTTAGAAATGGTGACATTCTCATCTTTTATAGGTTAAGAAAAGTCGGATGGTTTCACTCAGTTAACATGGTGGATTAGATTTTTTTCTGTAAATTTTTTTATGACTATCTATTCCTAATACCTACTTAAACAGTGAAAGACATTCCAGTTGAGTTTGGAAAGTAGGAATGCATAAATTACAACGATATTTTAGACCAGGTTTTTTTTTTTTCTATGAAAACCAAGCAAAGCATTTCTATTCTTATTCCTCTCTGCTGGTTTAGTATCCAAGAGAACAGAAAGACGGCAAAAAGTTGCAGTGTTTGTAAACTGATGTTAAATTGAACTAAGGTGAGACCACCCAGAAAATAAAAACTAAAAAGAGAAAAAAATCACCCTTTATTCTTAGCAAAACAATACAAGGTTTTTATTTATTTTATGATTTTTTTTTTCTTACATGTGCAATGAATAATGAATATGCTACAGAATCAAATGGTCACATCACTATTGTACATAAACTGAAAGAATTGCAGAAAAAGAGGACATAATTATCTAGATTAGGAAGCCTACTTCTTCAACTTGAAATAGCTAAAAAGTGGTTTCTCTGGAACAGGTATGCACCTGACAACCCAACCAATTGGCCAAGAGACAGCTGCAATATCAATACATGCACCCATTGGCCCCAGTCCAGCCTCTCTGTATCTGCAAACGTCTTCAGAAATTCCACCATCACCACTTGAAGAACTATGGTTATCCCTATAATCCCCAAAAATAACTTGATCTTATGGATTCCCTGAAAGACATTCCTCTTTTCAAGCTTCCTTGCGTTGAGTTCGTTGAAGACTTGGCAAAGGACAAATGTGTTGAAGATCAAGGTGTCCTTTACCTTCACTTTAACACCAAAGATTTGTTCACCTCTGAACTGTAATGCCAAGAGGACAGCTATCTGATAGAAAGCTTGGGCCAAAAGATTCCTCCACATGACATTGGTGATAAGTGGCTCAGTACGACCAACAGGTGGTTTGTCCATGAACTCCTTGGCGGGCTGCTCTGTAGCGAGAGCTAGGGCGCCTAATGTGTCCATCATCAGATTCACCCACAATAACTGGACCGCTGTCAAAGGGACTTCACCAGCAGAAGGATGAAAATGGTAAGATCTTTAAAAGCTTCTGCAACAAAATGGAATAAGCTCTTTGTTGGCGGTTTCTTATACTTGTTTGAACCAAATACTTCATGTCGGCGAGCAAAGTCTTCAGCAATGCCAGGAATTCCACCGTCAAGATCTGTTTCAAGAGCATAAGCAACACCATGAATCCCACCAAAGTTTTGAAGTTGGTCGAGATTTTTCTCCTTCACAAGCTCAGTGTGAATTGTGGCATGAATGGTGAATGATTCACTCTCTTGGTTAAGATTGACAACAGTATAAGGTGGCGAGCGGGGAATCTTATTATTACCTATTTTGGATGTTGGATTTTTTGTCAGAGAGAATAGTGTTCTAGAACAATAGATTTTAGCAAAAGCTGAGTGCCATTTTTTGCTGGGTGCACTATGGGTGGCAGTATCATCAAGTAAACTTTCTATGCAAGGAAAGTTTGAATGGAACATAGTACACACGGACATAGTGTTGGCAACACAAACCAAAAGGAACTGAGAATGTTTGCGGCGAAAAGACTAGCAAACAATAAATGCAGTGATGAAAATTGGGAATGGCTTCGTATGATTCTTGTAAGTGCACAACGTGTTAAAAGAGTTGGCTTGAGCGAGGAATATACTGCCCTGTTGGATTTGGAACTCAGGTAAGAAAGCGGGGCCGGGTTCCAGGAAATTGCAAAGCAAAGTGGGGGCAAATTTCACTACGCTATTATTTGTTGACAATTCTTAAATTATCTATAATTTATTTATTTTTGTAAATTTACACCTAACTCCCAAACTGTTAGATTTTACTGTTAAAATGGATGATTAATGATGAAAATATATTATACATTTTAAAACTATTATATATATATTAAAATTAATTATATATTTTTTATTTTTAATATATAACAATTAGGATTATAGTCCATTGATTAGTAGTTGAAAAAATAATGAGATTACTTATCATGTACCAATTCAGCCACCCAAGCGATATGGAGCTTTCAAAACTAAAATTGCATACCTCTCTCTCTAGTAATAACCAATTCAGACACTGATCTATCATCAAAAGCCACAAATTCATTCTATATATAATTGTTAATCACATTGCACATCTGAGTATACATGTAGTATACTCAATCAACAGCACAGCTCAGCACACTTCATTTTCATTGAGCACAAGCCTGAAAGAGTTAGAATTTTGTAAAGTCTTCTCTCCCCAATCTGGTGATGAAGTTTCCAACCCGTAAAAACATAAAAATAACTCTGCTTGAAAATGATGAGATGTTAATATTGCTGCCCAGAAGTATTGGTGTTAACGTGCACTTTGGAAAGGGTGATATTCTCATCTTTTACAGGTCAAGAAAAGCAGACGGTTTCACTCAGTTAACATGGTGGATTAGATTTTTTTCTGTAAATTTTTTTAGGACTATCTATTCCAAATACCTACTTAAACAGGGAAAGACATTTCAGTTTATTTTTTAATTTTTCTCTCTCCAAATTAACTAAATAATATAATATTTATCAATAAATAATGAGGGAGGAGTGAATATTCCTCAAGTACTAGGATCCGTTTGAATTAAACTAATGTAATTGAAATTAAGTTGAAACTTAGCTTGCAAGGAATTTGGCTGACTAATGATAAGGATCAATGAATAAAAATAGTAAGACAGGCACGCTCATCTGGTTCCTGGATCTTTATCGGGTTCTCGGTACAATGGCATAAGCAGAATTTCCACTTTGTCTTATGTGAAAATACGGAGGCTAAAGTTACGTATGTGATGAATATTTAAAGAAAAGTATTGGGACGAAGAATTCATCTACATTTGTCTATCAAATCATAGGGAATTTTGGATAAGGTTTTCTTTTATATTTGTTAATGTTAATATTTTTAATTTGAAAAGTACTGAGAACATAATCCATTCCAATTTCATAAACGTAGTAGTGGATCGATAGCGACTGTTGAACCAATTGAGTCAATTCAAAGTCAAAAAGCCTCGGATTTCTCGACAAGTTACACGTTCCAAACGTCACCAATCAAATGGTTAATTATTCTCTTGAATTTCCAACCAATATACATCTCTTGCGCTTCATGCTATTATTGTTTTGCTACGTAGTTTCTGCACGCACTGGAATATGAACTTATTTCCCAACCCCAACAGTTCTAAGAATAACAAAGAATTCCATGTCTATGAGGAGTTTCGAGATGTACTTATTCCCACGCTGCAGTGCATTCAGTTCATTGGCTATTCAATACTTCAGGAATAGGTTGACCTGCATACTCGTTTGAAAACTGAATATTACTACACGGTAGGGAAAGGCAAGAAATGGCTTTTGTTTTTGATGTTGACAATAATGTACAGAGTCTGTGAAACAAAAACATTAGAGTCAATTGTAAAATTGTGTTAACACAGCAAAAATTTTCTATGGACTATGTGTACTAGCAACGATCTTTTTCTCTTTTATTTAACTAATTACCTAACCTGCAACTATAACATAACTTATAGGGGTAAAAATAAGTTATCCGGCGAAAACCCTCTGATGATTAAGTTAGGGTTTTTCTTTGATAATGTGAGAAAATTGAAGAGTATACATACTCTTAATACCAGTGTTTCATGATGTGTACCGATTATCTTTAGTCTCCTCTTATAGACGTTCATGTCTTTCAGATTTAGTAGAATTCTGTAAAATCTGAAAATAAGTATCTTACCGTGTGAAAACTACGGAGATTCCATTTAATAAGCATCGATTTTCTGAATTTATAAAATCTAATGCCTTTTTTGTAAAGCGTATCTACTAAACATAGAATCCTTATTATGGAATACTTTTACCAAGTTAAGGTTCCTTATTATGGGAGGATCCAGAAAGAATCTTGAAGAAAGATGAGAATCTTTCTTTAACATGTAATTGTAAAAAGGTCTAGGAAGCCACTATCTAAGGCTTTCTTTTTGTCTGAGAAGAGTCTAAGTGTCACGTGTCTAAGACTTGTATTGGCGACGCTTGAGACCTTCATGAAAAGGTCTCGGAATGAGGTTCTAGAAGTTTTGGGATGAGGTTCTAACTCGAGGCCCTTAATGTGACTTCAAAAGGTCTCGGACTTGATTACTCCTGAGGTCTCTTGTTTGACTTTGAAATGCCTCATCTCTCATTATACCTCGGGTCATTGTTATCCCATAATCTATGCTTTTTGGGGTATACGCCCAACATCAAGCCCCCTAATTTTAGTCAAAATAATTATTTTTGACAAAAACTAAAAGTTTTCATTCTAAAAGACGTGCCTGTCTGTCGATCTTAAATGTTTAACTTGAATTATGTTAGCTTCCCTTATGTGGCATATCATGGTTAGTTCTTGGGATTGAGATGCTTCGGATTTTCGAGAGATTTGGCTGGCCCTAATGATGACCGCCACCTTTCTCATTAATAAGGAACATCCTCTCAGCTACTTCTCTGATGTGGCGTCGTCTTATCCTTTGATCTGTAACCTGTATCAACGGTTGGGGTTATTTTGTTTCTTTAAATACCATTCCTTCTCACATTTTCATCCTTTTTTTCCTCACTTTACAGCGTCATTTTTCTCTCATTACCAGCGTTTTCAGCAGCAAACTTCAAGTATTTTTGGAGACAAGCCTCGAGTTCTTTCTTCCTTCAATAACAACTAGTAAGTTTCTATTTCTCTTTTCTACTCATTATTGTTAAACCCATGGAATTCTGGATTAGTTATGGCCATTGCTAGATAGCTTTTAGGCCTTAGAGACGCTTTTAGGACTTAGAAACCTTAGGCATTTTTCTTCGCGAGTTGTTGATGATCCTAGAGGAGCTTTTGACTTTGTATTTTTCTCCTTTATGAACAGAGATGAATTTTGTTTATAATGAGACTGCTTCAGAGGGAAACGATGTCATTTTGACCTTCAAAACGATGAACAAAGACCTTCAAAATTGCCCCAAAAAATAAAATTCTGTCACTGATAACCTTACATGTAATAAGAACTGGAATGACATGTGGTTCTTTGTTGGTGGAAATTGAAACTCCAACCTCGATACCTATGTGTCGAGATTATTTGGGAAGGTAGTCACTTAGAGTAACTTGCCTGGGTTAAATCTTTGTTGCCTAAAAAGGGTCAGAGTGGCTAGATCATTAACGTCTAACCAGAGAACTTTACTCTCGGACGGAGACCTGATCTTGTCAGGTATTATGGGCTTCTGTGTGTCCAATGGTCAATTGGCCTCGGAAAAGCTAAAAAGAGTAAATATCTGACCTGTTATCTCTTCCTTGTATTTGTATCTCATTATCTGACTTTAATATTGTCTATCTTGCGGAAGAAATGGCTCCCAAAGAATCAACGCCTAACCGCTTTGAGGTCTTGAAGAAGCTAACAAAGGAGAAAAAGATTGAGAAGGCTCATCAACCTCTAAAGGTTACCCCTAAATGTCAAACTAAGGCCTTAAGCTATTCTAAAGCTATTGGTCCCTCTAGCTTGGTTCATCCTCAGCTTCCAACAAAGGAGTGGTAATTTGGGACCAAGCGTCACCTCCTCCTACTCTTTTAGTAGATAAGGGAAAGGGAAAGTGAAATGCCATGGCTGCTGCGTCTGAGGAGAGATCTCAAAAGAAGAAACAAATGTTCGGTCAAATGGATAAAGAGCTAGCTGAAACACCTGAGCTTCTTCCCCAGGATCTTCCTACGAGAAAGAGGAAATTTTTTGCGCATTTTCTTCTTTATATCAATTAACAAGCTCAGAGTATCAACTCTAAATATTCTGAGGAACTTGTTGAGCTTTCGAGTGAGACGTTACTGAGCTACCAACTGAAGTGGTTGTGCCAAGTGAGTTGTTTTCCTTTTAGTCTTGTAGAAGAAAAGTTTCATTTAATTTTGTTTCTAACTATGTTGTGTTGGTGATTTCTAGTTTCAGTATATGGCAGTATTGCGACAGAGTGCCATTGTAAATAATTTTTCTAGGGCATCGAAGCTAAAAAGAGAGCCGAGAAGGCAGAGCAGAACTTCGTATTAAAGAGGACCAAGTTCGAATCCGATGTGGAAAAATAGGCTTGGGAGCGAGAAGAGCTTTACATCAGGTCAGCTACAATAGAGTCTTCTCTCACCAAAGCCAACAAAAGATTGAACACTCTAGAGTCAAAGCTGAACGAATTGAGGGAGAAGGACTGGAGGTGCCTTCAGGAGTCTAAGAGGGAGCGTAGGGAGCTATGGCAAAGCCTAGATGCGGAGAGGCAACAAAATCTGCTTCTATGCAAGTAGATTGAGAAGGACAACAAAATGATGCAAACTCAGCTCCATGAGCAAGTAAATGATAGTATTGACTTGACCTGCGAGACGTTGTAAGGTAAGTATCCCCACCTAGATCTGAGCTGACTATATAAGGCCTTAGGGCGAAAGCCTCCGCGCCGAGACGAGGAGGCTTCAGTAGGGATTTTTCCCGAAAGAGAGAGTCATCCTAACCTGAAGATAGCATACGTGCCTCCCATGGAGTCCACCGCAAGCCTTTCTACCGAGCTACCAGACGCTTCTATTATTGAGTCGGTGGAGGTTTCTTCTGCTGAGGTGGTAGAGGTCCCTCCCACCGAGGTTGATGCTGCTCTTGTGGCTTCTGAGGCTTTTCCAAGTTCAAATCCTGAGGCAGACCTGACCACTGACCCAGTGCACTAAGTCAATTAGACTTAGGTTTTTTTTTTTTTACAATTTAATGACCTCATTCGATCATAATAAAATTTTCTTTGTGCAAATTTTTGTGTTGTTTGTTTCCATCCCTTCCATGTTTTGCACTTGCTATTATTTATTGAATTTCTTTGCTTTGATCACTGATATTGCTCTAAAGAGATGTGTGCTGTGACTTAACTCATTCTTCAGACTTAATCAACTTTTGATATTCTTATCCTGACTTAAAGTTATGGATAATGACTTGAGGTCAGTCCATTTCCTGGCTTTGTGACTGTATATTTTATTTATGAATAAGAGTTTGGGATGCTAATGCCCTTATTCATGTTGAGATCATGATCAAGGCTTATGAGTCTTATCACTCTAAATCGTACTTATTCAGAAGTCACTGCTTTCTAACTTGCCATAAGGTGACTTCTAGAGGCACTTTAGAGTCTTGGGTATGATTATTCCAAGATGGTTTGGGTGGTAAGCGTCTGGGAATCAAGTTACCCATTCTTTAGATTCTGAGAAGACATTTCCTCGAGACGTTTTTAGAGATAAGTGTCACCCGATAACCTTTCGACTCTTATACGTCCTAAGATCATGCTTAGGGCTTATTGGAGCTGATAATGATATTGCCTTAGGGTGAATGTTTGGGAACCATATCACCCATACTTGGACTTTGGGAGAAGATTATCCCAAAACGTTTTGTGAATATAATACCCAAAAACCTTTTCATTCTTTTACATTATGAGGTCATACTCAGGGCTTATTCAAGCTGAGGACAATATTACCTCGGAGTAAACGTCTGGGAACCATGTCACCTATACATGGGCTTTGAGAGAATATTACCCTAAAACCTTTTTACTCTTGTACGTCCTGAGGTCATGCTCAAGGCCTATTCGAGTTGAGGATGATATTACCTAAGGGTGAACATCTGGGAACCATGTCACCTATACCTAGGCTTTGGGAAGAAATTACCCCGAGACGTTTTGAGAATATAATTACCAAAGAATCTTTTCGCTCTTATACGTCTTGAAGTCATGCTCAGGGGCTTATTCGAGATGATGATGATGATATTACCTCGGGGTGAATTTCTGGGAACCATGTCACTCATACCTAGGCTTTAAGAGAAGATTACCCTAAGACGTTTTAAGAATATAATTATCTAAGAACCTTTTCGCTCTTATACATTCTAAGGTCATAATCATATCTTGTATATATAAGCCGGTTTGGCCGTGTATTATTTATATGGAGATACAAATGATTGTCAAATGAAATCCGTTGACTTAATATAAAGGATTTCGAGGTTCTGTTAACTCGGTCCAAATTCTAGTTTTTAGATTGATATTAGTAAACGGCTGAAAACAAAGTTTTTGGCCAAAGCATAAATGTCATAC